>CAUYPK010056419.1:0-27118 GCA_963574355.1 Loris lydekkerianus | reverse complement strand
AGCAAAGTATCCCAGGAATGGAAGAAAAAGTATCCAATGTACTCAGCCCTACTATGAAGCTAAACTATAGCTTTCACATGAAGGCTATAACCCAACTATACCACAAGACTATGGGAAAAGGACCAAGGAAGGGGAAGGGATGGGGGAGGTTTGGGTGGAGGGAGGGTGATGGGTTGGGCCACATCTATGGTGCATATTTTTATCTATAATAAAAAATAAATAAATAAATAAATAAATAAAAAAGAATGAAAAGAAAAAAAAAAAGAAAAAAAAAGAAAAAATGAAAAGGAGGTAATCCTTTCTGCCTCAAATTTAACAATCATTAAAATTTAATCTAAGAAACTACTATTCTAAATTTCTACATTTATTTGCTTGATATGACATTGATGCTGGGAATAAAGTTGTCAAATGTTTGTGACATGGACAGTGTGTCACAGAAGAAAAAAAATGATGATAAACAGAAAGCTTTCCCTCCAGCCAGACCCCAGATACTAAGCTCGGCATATCTCAGAGAAAGGAATAAGAGCAGAACATAAGGAAAGTCTTTTCAGAAGGGATATTTTGAAGTTTTGACACAAGCAGTGCTGATTCAAGGTCCATGTGCTGATGATATACAACCACTTTAGCAGCTCAGAGGTCACTGTCTCTGGCATGGGAGGAGAGGCATTGTCCCTGGAGGAACAACATTGACCAATATCAGCCACTGGCCTGGGCAGCAGAACATCTCTGCAGAGAAATGTGGATCAGAGTAGACATCTTTCTGATTCTCTTCTGAAAACTTCCAGAGCCTCTCAGAAACAACTGAGGGAAAGTTTGAAGTAGACATTGATTTCCTCAAATTATGCAAAAAAACAAGCCAGCAATATTTGAGAATTTATATTAGCATGACCTGGTTGGACCTATAGTCTGGGGAGGCAAAGGACATTTGTTTTCAAATCAATGGTTGAATATGTATGTGCAGTTCAAGGTGTACTTGGTATCTGCACTTTTCAAGGCTGAATAAATATTTTGTTTTGCTTTGACCTTGTAAATATAATTATTATAAATTGATTTAAGGGAGGTCATAAGAGTGCGAATAGTTCCCTCTGATCCACTCAGTGTCATAAACTATGTAACTGAGTATTCTCAATGCTGCTCCATAAGTGTCTATTAAATTGAGGTGATATACATAGAAAAATTGGAGACACAGTGTGGAAAGTAACCATGGAGGAATTTAGGAAACTTAGAGGTTTTCCAAAAATAAAAATTATGAAGAGAGAAGAGAGTTTTAATAAGAGAATATTGTTTCCAATTATATAGCCTTAGTTATTTTAAAACATTTTGTTTATGATCTATGTGTTAAGTAGTATTATCTAATGTCTATTGTCTTTTACTACATGGTAAACACTGGATTAGGTAATTTAAATTATCGCTTTATCTTCTCAACAATCCTAATGCATGATTGTGTTTTCAATCTTTTTTATTTTACATGTAAAGATATTGAGGAATAGATCAGTTCAATAATTTTGGTGAGGTACTTTCTAATAACGGTGAAGGGTCTACCCTTCTGCAAACTAAATGAGTTTGTTTGCCACCATTTCACAGATCCTGACAGAAGACACAAGAATTCCGAGTCATAAACAAAAGACTTCATTATTGATTGCAGAGCAACCATCACGAGTCTCACGTTGCCTCAGTTCCTTTGCCGAGTCCTACGTGGGCGACACGGAGGCATGGAGCCTCGTTGTGCCTACACGGTGGGTCTGTGTCACAGCTGAGGAGCCCTGAGCCTGTGGAACCTCATGCTTTATGGTAGAGAGTAAGACAAACTGCTGAGCTTTTACTCTAGAGGAGACTGTAGCTTTATTTTACTAACTTTATTTTACTTCATTTCTCCACTCCAGAGGGAAACAACTTCTGCATAATCCAAGGTTGTTCACTACACCAACATAATTGAAAGGATACAGCAGAATATGAGGAGATTGGTGCTCTGCTGGCAAGATGCTCAGAGAGAAACCCGTTGAAAATACTATTCCAGACTACCTACTTCTCATTTCTGTATTACCTTGCCTGCTGGTGAATTGTCTCCTGAGTATGTCATTCTACTGCCAATCTAATTAATACCCAGTTCTCAGCAGTGAGGCTAGAATTTAAACCTTGGCATTCTGACTCTATCTCTACAGATCTGAGATAGTTCATATACTTAGTAGTGAGCGAAAGAACTCAGGCTTCCAGGTTAATGGGATGAGAGAAACTAATTAAATAGGAGAAGAGAATTTTGTGAGCTATAGATCAGAAAGTCAGAGCTTTAATTTTGCTACACTTATTCTCCGAGGGATTCTTCAATATCTGTGTAGAAATCAAAACTATGTCTTAATATTAAACATAAATTTGTTTGGCAACTATAAATTATATAAAGTGACAACTATACATTTATTTTTAAAAGATGCATTTATTCATTTAACAAATATTTATTTAACACAAATATGTGCAAATACAGGAAGAGATTTAGAGAGGAATTTTTCAAAAAGAATCTTACATATTTAGATCTAACTCCTGGGACTCTGATACGTTCGTTTGTTTTATATTTATCTTCAGTCAAATACAGCAAATCTAAAATGAATGAGAGGAGGGAGAATCACAGCTGTTGTCAGGGGAATTACTGAGGAATAAAGTGCAGGGTAATACACAGCTGGTATCTGCTTTCACGTTGGTAATTTTGAAGGGAGGTTTTGTTTCGTAAACATAGTTTTAGGTAATTTGAACATTTTATTATTATAGTAATAATAATTCTTTTATTTTCCCTATCAAAACTAGGTCACAACTTTTTAGTTCTTTTTTATCTTTTCTTTCTGAATTGTGGTCCTTTAACCTGTGCTTAAAGTTTTTCAGAGCTGCTCTCTTTTAAACCTATCCACTTCAGAGTAGGCTTCCGGTACCTGTTCCAAGATGTAATCTAGTTCTCAGAGCATTAAAATGACAACTAATATGTCTTCTCTGCATAAGGGTGTTTCTGTGGACAGCACCCTGCGTACATGACAGGGATTCCGTAAGACCACAGCACCTACTTCATTGCACCTTCTCTCTGTTAGGCATGTGTGAACACATGAATACTCACCACATGTCGACGTTGCCTACAGTTTTCAGTACAGTAACGTGCTGTACAGGTATGCAGCCTAGGAGCTCTGAAGGACATTCTGGCCCCAAGGCAGAGAGGCTACACCCTATAAATTAGGTGAGTAGTAGGCCCTACCGTGTAGTTTACGTTACGTGCACTCTATGTTTGTACAGTGACAAAATTGCCAGCACATTTCCCAGAGTGCATATCCACTATTAAGTGACTCATACCTGTAGAGAGGATGTCAAAAGATAAGCACACATTTGAAGAAAGGAAAAAACTCTATTAAAACTGTATTCCTCAATATACGCCGAGAACAAAAGATGAACACGAGTCACACTGAGCACCTCTTGGGATTGCAGAAGTCAAATGTGACTTGAGTATTACGAATTTAAAACTTTTCCCCTTTCTTAAAATATGCATACATCTTTGACACCCTCTATATATATTATAACATGACCAAATTCCTAAGCACTACAAAGTTTCTAAACACTGCTATGGAGAAAGAGGTTTTAACATGTCCAAACGCATTAATTCTACCGTTCCCAGGAGGGCGAGGATGGAGTGCTTTGCCCACGAACAAACACATTCTTAAAGAGGCTAAGGGTGACAAAATTATGAAAGTGGCAGGAAAAAAAGGAGGAAGAAAACCTTAGGAAGGTAATGTAAAGGAGAATTATTTTTGCTACTTCAAGGAGTTTTGGATTCTGGCAGCTTTCAGAGGCTTTGCGTCTCTGGAATCACTCTTGGGAGTTTTCTAAAGCTGACAGATTTCTGGGTCTCTGGTCGTGGAGAAGACTTTGCTCCCCACAGGACAACTGTTTAAATAGAATCAAACAATTTTCGTCTTTGGTTCTTGAGTTTTATAAGGCTTTTTATAAAGAATTGAAAAGTACTCTGAACACAGCAGTGGTTCATTAATTCTTTGGGGGATTGAAGAAGAGAAAGGCTATGAATTTTTTTTTTTTTTTTCCAGTTTTTTGGGTGTCTTGCCTTGATTTGAAGTTTGGATTTGGGTTTGGTTTGTGTTTAATGTATGTTTTAAATCAGTGAATACATGCATTGTGTTTATGTTTTATATATTTTCTGAATGTATGCACATGTATACAAATATATGCATATATGTCTATGAAGAATATATAGTGATGTGTGTAACATGTATGTATCAAGGTGTAGTTGAGAATAAAATCTAAAATGAACTATGAATTGTCACACAGACTAAAGATGAAGGATGTTGCCTTCAATGTCTTAAAATACAAACAGGAAGGGTAGATCATATTCGGAAATTATATACATCCCGTAATATAGATCGATATATTTTGTTTTACAACATAGTTTTACATGTCAAGGCTGGATTCTGAATACCATAAATTTAACTTCGGTAAAGTGTTCTTACATCAACTGCCCTTCAACTTACAATAGTGAATTGCTTCCCATCAACCCAGAGAGAAAATTCTCCATGATCACAAGCAAGAGACACACGGAAATGACATGGTCGTGACACTTGTCACTGACACACAGAAACATGATGTGCAAAAGGTGCCCTTGTCAGAATAAAAATCCTCGTTTCTCCTAACCCTTCTCTGGCTTGTCTGAAGCAACTGGAAATTTTCCTCAGCAGTCTTCAAGACAGCAAACTTTGTGGTTTCATCTCTAAAAATTGGGTTTGGATTGCTTTGGCTTGATGCTAAATAAGGTCTTGCTTGGAAAGGATTCAAGTCACCTTCAGCTAATTGCAGCCTTCGCTAGCCCACTTACCCTGAACTAAGGACGAAGCAGGCTACCCCTTTCTCAAAGGGAACACCACAGAACAATTTAAGAAAAACATCAGGGGCCAGGGTATGAGTAGTAGAGTATATTTTGGAGCACCTTTCCTAAAAAGTTAACTGTGTGGTAGGTAACAAGAACTTCCTGGACTTAACTTTCCATTATTCCCTACACACTTTTTTGGGAGTGTGAAGCAGCTTGCTAATTACCAGTCCTAAGAAAGAATTCCCACTTTCTGAAGAACAGCAAAGATCATCACTATGCCAATCAACAGAGACAGGAGGCTGCTGATCCGGGGCTGTCAGTCAGGTCTACTAGGCACTGATCACCTTGCTTGCTGGATAATGGTAAGACAGAACACACACACAGCAAGTTATGCAAGGTGGGTTATTACTTACAGACCTGCAGAAAGTAAGAGAAGAAGGTTCAGATCTATAGTGAGCTGATTCCCTAAGGCTCAGAAAGGCACCCAGGATGGATGGAGTCTTGACTGCATTTTCCATTTGGCGGCACAGCTGAGGAACACCAAAATGCACCTTGCCCTGGGTTACATACCTCCGGGACTTATAGGGCATAGCTCTGAAGAACAACCTGCTTCCAGGAAGAAAGAAGCAAAGCTGGAGCGTCCCTGCAGTTCCTCCCTAAAAAGAGGTGAGAACGGATTTGTCCAGGCTACCTGGAGAGCTGTCTTGCAGAGAAAAGGGGGAGCTATCTGCCTTTATTTATCTTTCTATGTCTATATTTATATCCATTCTTAAATCTCAAGCCATGGAAAATCAGACTATTCAGGGTTTAATAAATCATTATTTTAGAACAAAGTAATATGGTATAGATAGATTCAGGACCAGAGTTCTGAAAGTTCTGAAAAGCAACTTTCCAGTAAGTTTTGATTTTCAAACCCTTAATTTAATTTCGACTCGGTCATATATGATACGTTCTTTACAGAACAAGTTCAGTGACTTAAACAAGTGTTGTCAACATTAACAAGACAGTGAATCCAATTCTCAAGATTTTTTTTTTTAAATAGTTAAAATTTGCTTCCTTTTTTTTTTTTTTTTTTTTTTTTTTGCAGTTTTTGGCCGGGGCTGGGTTTGAACCCGCCACCTCTGGTATATGGGGCAGGTGCGCTACTTCTTTGAGCAACACACTTACATTTTTTAACAACATAGAATCTTATAATATATAAAGTAATCCTGAAATGTTTAAAAAAAAAAAAAAAAAAACCCTGCAATTTGCAATGTTTAAAAAGCATACAGGATAAAAGACACTTTCTTCTATCTTAAAAAGGGAGTCTCCATTATAACTTTTTAACTTATCACATTTTTAGAAGATTCTATTTATGTTTTATTATTTTGTTTTCATTTTATCCTGCAGTTGTTTCTTGTCAACTAGAATTCAGCTAGTATCCAGAAAGCTATTCACTCTTGTACTTTCAATGCTTGAGCTCAAGGTCCCTTCCAGGTGATTAGAATTGCCAAAAGATACTGACATTTGAACTCATAATCTGTAATCCATTTGCTATCACTCAGTTCTACCTTCTGTATGCAAACCCTTCTCATACTTCCTTGTGGGCAAGTAGAGCAGATTCAACGACTTCCTGTACTCCTCAGCAAGGAAACTTTGTGAGCATCACCACTCTTTGCTACATGCTGTCATCAAAATTGCTATCTCTGTGGTTAGCCTTGCATGTTGCAGATACTGTACCAATGTTACAGGGTTCAAAAATGACTACAATTGAATCTTGAAGTCTCTAGTGACTAACCCGGAGAAGATCACATCATACATTTCTATACTCCCAAAGTACAGCCATCCAGCCAGTGACCACTTAGTGTACACATCTAAGAAATTCAGACTTCTAGAGAATGAAAAGAAATGTCATCCTTTAAAAAAAATGGGAATGCCTATCTCATGTTTATTATTTTACAATAATATTTAGGAATTTCTTTAAATGGGAAATACATTAACGGTTAAAACTTTAAAAAAAAGTAAGTAATAATTCAATGGAAAATCTCCCTCCCTTCACGCTGTCCAACTACACTCTTTCCTTCCCTGAGGCAATGGACATTACTAATAATTTGGGCATCCCCCAGGGATATTTTGTGCCTACATAAATACCAACCCATTTAAATAATTTTCCTACCCAAATATAAAGGCTGGGCCCACACTTCTCAGCAATTATACTAGTTTGGCACCATACAAGTTTGCTAAGAATTTGGGGGGTTTTTTGTTTTGGGGGGTTTTTTTTGTTTGTTTGTTTGTTTTGTTTTTGTAGTTTTTGGCCAGTGCTGGGTTTGAACTCGCCACCTCTGGTATATGGGATTGGCGCCCTACTCCTTTGAGTTACAGGCACCACCCTGCTAAGAGCTTTTTATCTCTTACTCATTGAGGAGGTGTCCTAGAATTTCATTAAATAATCACTTACTGGTGGGCATTTAGATGTTTGGGGATTCCCCCCACCTTTTTATGCTATAAATAATGCTGAAAAATTAGTTTATAAATACTTCATTTCAGACGTACACTAGTACATCAGGAATTACTAAATTCAGAGCATATGTTTATAATTTTGATAGACTGTGTCCAATTTCCCTCACCAGCAATATGTGAAAATGAGTCTTCCCTGCAACTTAGGGAAATCGGTTTATTATTAAATTTCTGATATTTTCAAATCAGGCAGGTGAGAAACATGTCTTAAGTACAGTTCAAATGCACATTTCCCTTGGGTGAAGTTGGGCATCTCTGATATGCTTTAGAGCTATTGGCATTCCTTTGCTAGTGAACTGCGTGTTCATACCTTTTGCTTATTTGTATCGTGTGGTATGACTGATTCTGATTAATTTTTACGTTTAGATTAGGAAATTCAAACTTACTTTACTCATATATTGTAATACATTTATTCATATTCAACTTACGTACATTCATAAGTTAGATAAATTTGTATTCAACTTTTTTCCCCAGATGGCTACCCAGTTAGTTATATAATAATAATTGAAGAATCCTAGTTTTCACTTTTAGGTCTTATATGCATTTGTGTCTATTTCTGGACCCCTATTTTGATTTCCTACCTGTTCTTAAAACATGATTTTAATTATTATTAGTGCTGAATTATTTTAGTACTGTGGAGATAGTCCCTCTTGATTACTAATCATTCCTCCTCCCCCCAACCCCATTTTCCTGCTATACTTACTCATTTATTACTTAATACTCATTTTAGAATGTGCTTGTTTCAAATAAAAATAGTGACATTTTTATTGAACTCATTCAATTTAGAAATTAACTCAGAGATTCATCTTGCAATGATATTGAGAATATTATATGCTTTACCAATTGATTAAATCCTTTTTTAAATCCCTTGATATGATTTAAATTTTTCAGCAGCTAGTTATTTTAGGGCTTTCCATGTACCTTACTATGCCATCTGCAAATAATTACAGTAATTTTCCTTGTTTTTAAATTTTATTTTCCTCTTGTCTGATTATATTGGGTATTACTCCCAGAACATGGCTGAATAGTAATAGCAGTTATGGAAACACTTGTCTCATTCTGATTCAACATTTTGGAAGATACTGGTTATAAGTGGAGATTGATTTTTATTTTTGTTATCAGGTTGAGAAAGCTTCTTCAACAACTGCTTTATCTAGGCTTTTAAAGAAAAACAATACTAAACAAAACAAAAGGCTAATACATTCTGAAACAAAATATATACAAAAGTTTAATAATTTTCTGTCTTCCGTCTTTTCTTCTTTTGATTCAAGCTCCATGTAGCTTTATAACTTTTTTTTCCCAAACATGAAAATCAGAGCAGATAATTTCCAATTCTTCAGTGACTTCAATTATTGAGGGAACTATACAAATATCTCAGCAATCGAAGTACAGTACTCTCTAAAATGTGCCCCCAATTGATCTCTAGCCCTTTATCTTCCAAGTTTAAATATAAAAACTGTATAATCCTACCACATTCATTTCATCTTGTGAACACAGATACTTCTAGAGCAGAATGGCCTAAAATCGCTTGAAGCTCAACATTTTTCTCATGCTGAATATTCTATTAACTAACCATTGCTTTTTGCTTGTAGTTGAGTGAGAACCGTATTGGTCCAATTATTTTTAACATATTACCTAGTTCCTAGCATAAGGCATGCTTTTGTGGTCATTTAACAAAGTTTAGCCAACTGTGTGTCATTTTACTTGCTATTTTGGCCACTCATATTTAATAGCGTTCAATATCACATAAAATTTTATTTGCTGAGAAGTTTTTGGCATCAATACAGTGTCAGGTGAAAATAATTTGATATCATTATAATCATGAAAAGACAAATAGATGCTTAAATTCAGTGACTAGATAAAGCAAAAGGTTAATAGTCTGATCCTTCCAGACTATTTCACGAATACCCATATATTTCATAAATGTAGCAGCTATTGATCTAAACTAGGATATAGCTGGGGTTTTGACAAAGATTAAGTGTTTTAAATGAGTATAAATAAATTACTTCATTTTAGATTTTTCCTAGTCTAGGAACTAAAAAATTCCTTTCTCCTTGCCACACACACACACACACAAAAAAAAAATGAAGGTTATCATAATACAGATGTAGGTCTTTTAAAAGACCTTATATCTTAAAATTCTATGAAGGAATTCATACCCAAACTGATTAAGTTCTTCTATGCAGCATAAATATGTATCTGAATTTGTTCAAAATGAAACAGTTAAAGTGACAGAATGGAAGAGGAAATGCAAGCAAAAAAATATTTAAGTAAATGTCCCCAGAAGAAAACAAAAGCAATATTAGGTATTCTAAGGAAACTGAGAAATCCATCTCTCATTCCCACATGCCCAACCTACATTACAGATCATTCATTTAACATAATTTAAGAACCTCAATGTCAATAACAGTAAAAGGTGTGATATTTTAGTATATTTCCTCAAAAGTCACCATTAAATGAATACTTGCTGAGATTGTTAATTTTATGTCAATTAGCCTGGGCTAAAGGGACACTCAAACAGCTGGTATAACATTATCAGTGGGTGTGGCCTGTGAGGGTGTTTCTGGAAGAAATTAGCATTTATACCAGTTGACTGAGTAGAATATGTCACCCTCACCACTGTGGGTAGGCACCATTTAAGCCCCTGAGAGTAGAAATAGAACAAAAACACTAAAGGGTGGTGAATTCACTCTTTCTTCTTGAGCTGGGGCATCCATCTTCTCCTGCACTTAAACTTTGGTATATATATAAAAGGTTCTCAGCCCTTTGGGCTTAGATTAGAGCTGTACCACTGGCTTTCCTGGGCCTCCGGCTTGCAAGGATAAGATGATAGACTTCAGAGTCTCCATAAGCAGGTGAGTCAGCTCTTCATAAGACCCCTCACCTTCACACACACACACACATACACACTACAGATATAGACAGATATTCTGGTTCTTTTTCTCTGAAGAACCTTGACTAACACAGTGGGGTCCTCATTAAAAAAAACAAAAAAAAACCATATTTCTCTCACCACAGAAAGCAGCATGAGCACCTTAATTCCAAACTCACCGGGAGGTAGAAAAAAAGGCAAGTGACACCTCACATGCCCTGGATGGTGTCACAAGAGAGATACTCGACACTTCAGGGACCTGAGCAGATCAGTTTGCTCTTTGCACCACAGAGAGGTACCATTTACCTCTATCTTACAAGGTTTTTACTACAAAAATAGCCTTGAAAAGAAATTCTGGGGCAAAGGCCATCGGTGCTGCTGCTTATAAGATGTCCAGATACTCATGAAATTCTCTCAAACTTTAGTATTGCAGGCAGTCCCCAAATTACAAACATCCAATTATGTACAACTCACACCTAGGAACAGAGGCCATGACAGGTAATAAGTAAATGTATCCGCTCCAACTTACATACTAATTCAACTTAAGAACAAACCTATAGAATCTATCCCATTTGTAACCTAAGGACTGCCTTTTTAACGGGTTAATTTGTGTCTGTATTATATATCAGTTGCCACATTACATCCTTGTGAAAGTGTTACCATACTATATTCAACATTTATTGAAATATTATATCTTTTTAATATTCATCTGGCTATATAAATTCAATCTTTCCTAATACCACATCTATATGATTTTCCTTCCTCATGTTTTTTTCTTCCTCATGTTTTTCATGAATGTGAACTTCATATTAGATAATATTTCATATTTATTATTTAGGTAAATTGTATTTTTCTTCTTATTTTGAAGATATTAGTTTTAAGGTCATTTGAGCTATGTTTATTTCTGAATTTCTTGCCTAAGTCATTGATTTCTTATATTCTGAACCATCATTGAAAACAATGTAAAAAGTTTTAAAAAAATCTTACCAGAACATATATTCTTTGAGGCTAAAAAAAGGGGGCAAAATAATGGTAATGACATTTTTTAAAAAATTACCACCCAGCCTGAGCAAGAGTGAGACTTCATCTCTAAAAAATAGTTGAGCATAGTGGCGGGCACCTGTTGTCCCAGCTACTAGGGAGGCAGAGGCAAAAGAATTGCTTGAGCCCAAGAGTGTGAGGTTGCTGTGGGCTATGACACCACGGCACTCTACCAAGGGTGACAAAATGAGACTGCCTCAAAAATAAATAAAAGAAAAGAAAAATAAGAATTACCATATATGTATTTAACTTATATATTTCACTTGTATAATTATACACACACAGATATATGTGCAAATCCATACATGTGGCAGGGGGTTATATATTTGGCTTCCAAGGGCAGATTACCCATGTTCACACTCAGGCTCTGCCATTCAGAGCAAAGGAAGCTCAGTTTCCTCCTATATAGAAATGGACATGTAGCAGTTACATATATCCATCAGAGGATTGCCGTGAACATTAAATGAAATAACATTGCTGCTCATACTGCATTACTTAGACCTAGTAAGTGTGCGATAAATGCTAATTGTTATTGTAATGCAGAGTGAAGCAGAAAAGAGCCTGATTTCCAGTCGCCAATGAGTTAATTGCCTCGTCTTTCCAAGCATCACTATCCTTATCTGTAAAATTTGTATTGTAGTACTTGACTTCTCACGTGTAATCTAAAACCAAGGTGCTATTGTTCTGTGGCTATAAGTGCATGCAATCTTGGTTCTGAAGTGTTAACATTATATTGAGTTCACTCATGAACAACTAAGATAAAAGCTATCATTATAATTGTATGGTTATTGTGATTCATATTGTTCTGACAGCCATAATTATTATTTTGATTGCTAGTATTTACTTAGCTTTTACTCACTACCGAACAGTGAGTAAAAATCGTAACTGCTATTATTTCTGTTTCACAAATGAAGAAACTACAGTCTAGATGGGTTAATGAATTGATGAAGGTCAAATAACTGAAAAGTACTGAGGAGAAAGTCTGAAGAATGAAGAAGCATTAATGCAATCAAAGAAAAATTAGGAACATTTTCCCAATTTTTTATTTATAAATTTAAAATTCATAATGGGTATGAATTTTAAAATCAGTCTTTGATAAAGATAGTAGATTATAAATTCCTAAACAAAATTTTAAGTTTCTCAAAGACAAGGACTATTTATTTAGTTTCCTGGCTTCTTTTAGCAATTTATGTAAAAAAGAGTAGGATTTCCATAAAAGCATGTTAACTCAATCAATGAGCTAATCAGTCCATTATCTCAGCAATATCTTGAAAATATATCTGTTTCTTCTGGCGGAGCATGAGCAGCGAGCTAAGGAGTTAAAGTATATTTTTGAAGTTGTATCACTGAGTAAATAAATACAGAATACTTAACTCAGAGTCCAGGATGTTGGGGTCGAAGGACATCTCAATATCCCAGAGTATTGATTTCAGAATGCATTATGGTATATTGATTTTACAAGCTGGACTTGCAAGTGTTTTTGTACAAGGGAAATCTTGGCACAGTGTTGACAGCAATCGTTGACTTCCAGGGTGGACACCAAGTGGTTGGCAGAAGACAAGCAAAGTGTCAGAAGACAGGCTCTTAGTGCGGAAGGTCAGGTGGACATCTGTCTGTGCTAAAGGCATACGGTGTCCTGACGAACTGTGGCAAATTGAGAATGTCAACATCTCCCAGAGTTATAAAATCTGGCAAAATTGAGATAATCCCGGTCCTGGATAGAGAATTTACTTTCATTTTAATTTGAGTGATGAGCTCTGAATTGTTGCAAAATCTCCATTACATGTGCCTTTGTTTGTTTGTTTCTCAAGCTCATGAGGGAGGAAAAAATCACATGAATGCTACTAAAATAAAAGGATCCCAAGTTAGGAGAGGGTCACATTGACATAGGCTCATTTTTTTTCCAGCTCTTAACCTTACCATGAAACTTTGAAATGATGCCCAGGTTTTCCAAACACAGAAACCACGTAGAATATTATGAGACTGATAAGCAGGTAGTTAAGCAACATAGACTTTTCATCTGTTTAACTAAAAACATGGTATGCAAATACATGAGCTTTGGTGGTGTTTTGCTTAAACTGTCGTAAATTTGCTTCCAATGTTTCATAAAGCAGAATTGGAGTCATGAATTTCATTTTAATGTTGTCAGAAAACATAGGATGTCTACGTTTTAGTAACAACACTATTGACTAACAACTGCTCAGATCCTGATTGTGTCAGATAATGTACTAATCATTTCTTATGTATCAATTCTATATTATCTTAACATAGAGAGGGAGAAAGTGGCTTTCAGAAAGATTAAATTACAGGCTGAGTTCACTTGTTTGGAAAGTGTCTGTGCCACCATGATGTCCTTTAACCTCTGACTCCAAATTCTATTCTCAGATTTTATCATGTGACCTTCTACAAATTCATATTCATTTCATAAAAACTACTATGAAAGGGTTTATGGGCTTGCAGAGAGGAATCTCCAAAATAGTACTTGTTGGTGCAAATTGCAAATAATACACAAAGGCTTTCCAAACTTTTTTCTGCATTACACTATGTAAGGATGTTAAAAGTTGTTAAAACATAAGATAGTTAATGTAAAAATAAATAGAAAAGGTCTTTCTTCTTAGGTATCTATGTAAATTACTATGAAACATATGTAAGAAGTCTGGGTGTGGTGGCTGACACCTGTAATCCATGCACTCTGGGAGGCTGAAGCCAGTGGAGCTTGAGCTCAGGAGTTCAAGACCAGCCTGAGCAAGAACAAGACCCCATCTCTACTAAAAATAGAAAACTAGCCAGGCAATGCAGCAGGCGTCTATAGTCCCAGACACTTGGGAGACTGAGACAGGAGGATGGCTTGAGCCCTAGAGTTTGAGGTTGCTATGAGCTATGATGCCACAGCACTCTACTAAGGCAACAGAGTGAGATTCTGTCTCCAAAAAAATAAAATATATGTATTTAAGAACTAAACTTGTTTTTATTCATGGTTTCCTGGTAGGTCTTTAAGAAATAAGGAGGTTGGGAAGGAGGTTTTACATCGTGTGATTCGTGACCAGAAGCTCTGATGCTCTATTTAGGAGTGTAAGCTAGGGAACATGTAGAAATCTCAAGATAATATATTAATATTTCTTTTACTTAATTATTATTGTTAGTCTGTGTTATATATCTTTTTATTTCAATACTTGTGAATTTTTTATCATATATTTTGTATCTTAAAATACACCAATATCAAACAATCCCATTTCAACAGAAGCAACGAAATCAAATGCCCGTAGGATTGATTATATTGAGTTGATAAGGAGTACACAGGCTAAGAATATGACCTATTTGCTGTACTGAGAAAACTCACTTGTCTCTCAGTTTTTCTAGTCATGATAATATGTGACTTACTCAACAATGTAGTAAAGATTATTTTATATATAATTATTTCCAAGACAATTTCTTAAAGTATTATTGAATTACGCAATACAATGTATTTCTAAAAATATTCCTTTTGTAAAGTTAAAGCTTATAAATTATTATTTCTTCATCAATTTTTTAGAAGTGCATTTCCAAAGGGAAAAATGGCCATAAAGAAATCATTAACATCTGAAAAGTACCAGTTAGTAATCTTTTAAAAATATCTTAATGTTAATATAAATAAAAAATTTGAATACATCTTTAAAATAACACTAGAACATGTCTAATGTTTTATGTCATTTACTATTTCAAATTCATATTACATTATCTACTATAAAATTTAATCTCAGACAGAATCAATGCTCTTAATTCAGCCACCTATAATTATATCTCAACGTGTTAAGTAATTTTAGCCTGAGGAAAAGTTTTTTTACGAACCCTAGCCTAAGTCAGGCCCTCTGTTACACATTTTCCAAGTACCTATGTCTGTTTTAACAATTGATCAGCTGTATTCTAACTACTTTCTAATGCTTGCTTCCGTTGCCTTACCTCAAGCTTTGGGGCTTCACTAGGACAAAAACTCTGTCTTGATCACCAAATGATTTTTATGACCTAGCACAGTGCACAGCCTCAGAGAAACACTTAATGAGATGACTATCTACCAAAGAAGGGAGAGAAGGAGAAAGAGAGAGAATGGGGGAAAGAAAGGGGAAAGGCAAGAACAAAGGGAGGAGGTGGGGAGCCTGAGGAGGAAGGAAGGAAGGCTGGAAGGTAAGAAGACGGGCGGAGGGAGGGGAAGAAGGAAGGAAGGAAGGAAGGAAGGGGCAGAAGGGAATAAAAAGTGTAGGAAACCATTATCAGGAATCTAAAGCATAATTTGTTTCACAGTAATAAAAATAATATCTACTCTTTAATAAATGCCTAATAATAGAGATTTGTTATCCCTTCAAGATAAGTGTTATATCTAGCGTATACACTTACATACTGTGTAATTCAAAAACACATTCATGAAGTTCTAATATGCAAAAATTTACAAATCGTTTTCTTGGGCCAATTATTCAAAAACTGTTTACTTTTTCTTTTCTGTAAAATGAGGTTATTAATAGGATGGATCTCATTAGATTTTTTTGAGAATTAAGTGAGTACGGAAATTAGAACAATGCCTGGAACATACTGATAATCAATGAATAGTATTGTTACTGTTTTTACTGTGAAGTTAACAAAACTTTTTCTCTCAAGCTTCACATGATGTGGCAGTATCTGAATCTGAATAAAGGTAAGTCTGCTTCAAAGCCCATATTCATGTTATTACCATAAAGTGTGACCACTCTGCTCTTGGAATGCTTCAACTTACAATAGATGACATCCTTAATATGATTTCTATAACAGAAATATCTATTCAAGACATTTGAATATCAAGTCTATCTACTGCTTGGAGATAGCCATTCTATGAGTATTTCTGTTTTCTTCAAGCTGACGAAATGAATGACTTGCAGTCTATAGATTATTATAAAATAAAAATGACAAGTCCCATTACTAACTCTGGAAACATTTGTTTTTAGCTGCATAAATACTTCACAAGCTGCAAGGGAGCTGGACAGGGAATTCTTCTTTGCTGAGGATCTGTCTGTTCAAATTTTGAAAGCAGAAAGACTAATGTTTTGCTTTTTTATATAACTTTTTTCAAAAGTTTATAATTTAAACTCATGTAACTATTTCCTCCAATGACTATTGACTAGAATTAATATTAGTAGAGATTTTATATTTTAACTTTTTCTGCTTAAGCCGTTAGATGGTATTGTGATGCTCTGGTTTGATTTTGCAGCATCCTCCAAGTCAGTCTGCCATGAGTTAATGCTGGCCACCAAATTGGCTGATTCCCCCCCATCTCCCCCATCTCCCCCACGAGGAGATCACAGCTTCTCTAGGACCCAGCTGATGTGATGGCTGGAGTTTCTGCATACATCATAGAATCTGCTTAGATGAAAATTTGAAAAAAATAACAACTCTCTCGGGCACCAAAACTAAATTATTCATGTGTTTTCCCTAACACATTGTTTTTACCTTATGCTTTTTGCTTTTAAGATAGTAGTTGGAATCAAATGCCCTGTTATAGATGCCATTTATACCCAATTAGGCCATAGCTAGGCCTGTTTTTAGCACTTAGCATTTTAAGTACTTATTTCAATCTAATCAATAAATGGAATTTTTTAATATTTTAAAAGGTAGATGCACCTGTCTTTTGCCTAATGACTTTAACTTATTGATAAAAAAAAAATGCCTTTAAGTAGGAAAATATATTAAATTAGAAAAAAATGTTAATTTTAATGAGAAACATAATATTTCTATCAAATCCAATCTAAGCCACCCAGATATTTTCCAGCATCAATGAGGCTGTATATTATCTATACATGATGTCTTAATCAGCAGGGCTCCTATAGAAAGTGCCATAGTCTAGGTGGCTTATAAATCATAGGAATTTCTTTCTCATATTTCTGGAGTGTGAGGTCACCGTGGATGGGATCTGGCGAGGGTCTTCTTCTAGGCTGAAGATTGTGCTCTCATCTTTCTACCTCGCATGTCAGAGAATGAGAGAGCTTCCTGGAATCGTCTTCTCACATCTAATTATCTTCCAAAGTCTCCACCTCCTAATACTATCACATTGGGGGTTAGGATTTCAACATACTAATTTTAGGGGGAATATAACATTCAGTCCATAACACATAACAATTAAATGCAAATACTGTACATCCCCCCAAAACATACCATAAATGAGGTACCTTGTACTGTTTAAAATCTAGACTTTTTTACTATTCAGGTATGGTGAGACCAACAGATCAGGAGATGATTGCCATTGAAAAGATTATTTTACTACTGTTTCCAAGAGGACAGGGCACACCACACCACACCACAAAACCACAAATGGACACACTGAGGTCGCTCCAGAGGGAGAAGAAAGGAGGGGAAATGTGAGCAAGAGCCTTTACTGCGCTTTCCGTGGGAGGAAGTGGGTGAAACAGGGCAGGCAGGCTCAGTACTGGCCAGCATATTTCTAGTTGTCTGGTACCTGGTTCTGGAATGATTAGGTGAGAAGGATAGTCAGTACCCTTAGTGCAAGAGCGCCAGAAAGGGGATGGTCAGAGGTGTAGAGTCAGGATAGTTGATTTGTGTTTGAAAATTATGCTTGCAGTTGAGTCTTTCACTATTTCTAGGAATTGGCTAATCTTAGGAGGGGCAGTCCCTCTAAGGTCAGCAAGGTCACAGAATATTAAAGCAGAGTACAGAAATAGAAAGTTTGGCTCATATATGCACTCAATACAGAATAAAGAGAAAATGTGATTCTAGATGAGGAAGAAAATGTGGAGTCATTCTGTAAAAGAAAAAATTCTTTAACTACACTTTTTTTTTTTTTTTTTAACCAGTCAGGCATCAGAGCTATTATACTTTCAAACTACATTTAAAAGAGTTTGAGGTTGCTGTGAGCTATGATGCCACAGAACTCTACCCAGGATGACAAAGTTAGACTCTGTATCAAAATAAATAAATGAATAAATGAATGAATAAAATACAGTTGTAGCCATCAAAACACCTTTATAGCAAAATAAAACCAAAATTAAAGCAAGAGGCCAGTTCCAAATGTGAAAGTAATAGAAGTGGCTACCTATTTATCACACTTACTTAGTGTTAGAATACAAACTTAGTTATTTTAGGACATTCAAATATGATACATAGGCTTTGTTACACATTATATTTTATAAATAGGAAAAAATAGCATAAAATCAATTACTAAATTGTATTGTTGCCCAAAAGCATCATGTTCACATCTTACTTTTCATGGCATATTTATTTGATGTGCTTATGGGGAAAAAAAAAAACAAAAAAACTAAAAACATTAGTGTTTGCCCCCAAAAGAAATAACTTTGTAAGAATTGTTACAATCAGTACTAACTGAACCATGAATTGATATGTAAATTTAAACAATGTTAATAGCAAAATCTACAAAATTCATATTGTTTTAATAAAATCTTCCTGGAAAAATAAAGATTGTCAATACTAACTCGGCTCTGGGTTTTCTCCGTCTTACAGCCCTGGCTCACATCTGTCTTCATCCTCCTCCTGTAGCTCCCTCTGCTCATGGGCTTGAAAGCCTGTGCCCTGTTCTGCAAGGCCGGTTTCTAAATGCCCTTTTTTTTGGAACAAAGGAAGTCACAATGGGGTCAAAATCTGCTTCGGTGTCAAAACTTTTCAGTCACTTTAATTGCCATACTTAGTACCTTATCTGTGTTTCATTCAAAAAGCTCTACTTCGTCCCTGCTAGTTTCCACAGTAAGAACCCTCAGGGTGCAGATGTGGTGGTCCATATTCTTTTAAAAGTGCTCACTCTGTTTCATCTCCAATGTGTTCCTGGGTCCCTATTAACCACTAGTAGCTTCCCATGAACAGTCACACACACATATATATACATACACACACACAGAGCTCATTTACTAAGACTCTATCAAACATCTCTGAAATTCAGTTTCTTTCTTCATTTCTTCTTCATAGAATTTTTTTTTAAAATTAAACCTTTTGAATTGAATTTTCTCAGTGTGTAAACAAAATGAGTCAGCAACCTTTAGATAATCACAATGTTAATTTCCTGACACTGTCCCTGATATCTCTCAGAAGTCACAACGCTCTTTTCATCCTTCTTAGGTTTTCTCTTTTGAGCTTTCCATCTATTTGGCAAAACTTAGTTTGGTTGTCAATCCATCATATCATATTCATCTTATTAATTCTTCTTCCCTCGTTAGTGTTTCCATAAATATCTTTATGAGCATATGTATGTATCCAGAGTCACACATCCAAGATGTGAAAGCTGCAATTAATTTGAGGGTTTTTATATTCCTTTCTGCTCAGCAAAATGATCAACCCTATTTTATCAAATATAACTTTCAGGGCTTTTTGTGTGGATGCCCTTAGTGGTCATCATTAACAGCTTCTGTCCACCCTCTTTGCCCTATCCTTAAACCTCACACTGTTTCAGACCTGGTTTTGGTAGGATGAGGGTGATCATTTCCACAAAATGGATGAATTTTTTCAGTTAACAGATGTTCTTATGAATTATCTCTCTTGTGAGTTATTTGTAAACAATGAACCTGTTTGTTTTGGATCATTTACTCTGTGCAAGACTCTGTGCACCGGGCACTGTGAGGAAGGGATAATAATCTTGGACTTACTTACGACTACCCCAGGTTTGCTATAGGGAATGGAGGAGAGGGATTTGGTATAGGAGCCCCAGGACGAGGGCAGTTCTGAAACCTTCTACTTTAAAAGAAAATACATTGGGCGGTGCCTGTGGCTCAGTGAGTAGGGTGTCACCCCCATATACTGAGGGTGGTGGGTTCAAATCCAGCCCAGGCCAAACTGCAACAAAAAATAGCTGGGCATTATTTAGGGTGCCCTGTAGTCCCAGCTACTTAGGAGGCTGAGGCAAGAGAATCGCCTAAGATGAAGAGCTGGAGGTTGCTGTGAGCTCTGTGATGCCACGGCACTCTACCAAGGGCAATAAGGTGAGACTCTGTCTCTACAAAAAAAAAAAAAAAAAAACAACATTTAATTCATACGTTAGTAGTGTGTAATGACTTATCTGGATCATGAATAATTCTTTTTCTCCTCCCTCATAATTAAATCCCATTTTGATTTTCCTCTGTGCATCTGGGAAAGATGAATAAAGATAAGGAGGCAAACACATCTTTAAAACACTGCCTTCCATTCATTTTTGTCAACAGGACATGCTCTGATGCAGAGAGATCGTCATTCCCTCAGTTACCTGCACTGGCACAAAGGGAAAGCACTTCAAATCACTTCTCAGCTGCAGTCCAGGTCCTGTTTACTCCTCTCGAGTAGTCACCCCAGAATCTGCCAATTGATCCACGAATGGACTAATAAATTGTGGTATATGTATACCATGGAATATTATGCAGCCTTAAAGAAAGATGGAGACTTTACCTCCTTTGTGTTTACATGGATAGAGCTGGAACATAATTCTTCTTAGTAAAGTATCCCAAGAATGGAAGAAAAAGTATCCAATGTACTCACCCCTACTATGAAACTAATTTAGGGTTTTCACATGAATGCTGTAACCCATTTGCAACCTAGGAATGGGGGGAAGGGGGAGAGGGAGGGGAGGGAGGGGGGAGGTGGGTGGAGGGAGGGGTACTGGTGGGATTACACCTGTGGGGCATCTTACAAGGGTATACGTGAAACTTAGTAAATGTGGAATGTAAATGTCTTAACACAATGACTGTGAAATTGCCAGGAAGGCTATGTTAACCAGTGTGATATAAACGTGTCAACCGGTCTGTGAAGCTAGTGTATGATGCCCCATGATCATATCAATGTACACAGCTATGATTTAAAAAAAAAAAAAAAAAAAAAAAAAAGTGGTAAACTTTACTTGGTTTGCTTTCAGAAGTTTGAACTGACCCACAGTTCTCTTACCCCAACTACAGCTAAAATCTCAAGATAAAACCTAGCACATTTCATGATAAAATAGTTCTTTTGAGGCATGTTTATTACATAACAGAATCTCTACTGACAGGATGGTTTAGAATTGTGTTCTCATAAAATAAAATAGGACAAGGAGTACAGAAACTGCAATATTTCAACCACCCGGGTTAATGGCCCAGGTTCCTTTTATTATTAAACACACAGGGAGTCATCACTCAGTGAGTGCTGTGGAGAGAGAGACCGCAGGAGGTCTGATGCCAAAACAGGTCAGCTGGCCAGTTTCTCAGCTTTGTTTGTCCCCAGTACCATCAGCCAGTTCACAAAGAGTCTAATAATACCAGTTATTTAGCACTCAGTGTGTCCAAAGCTGTTTAAAACATTAAATAATCCATCATCTCCAAGCTCCCTACGAGATCGGTAAGAATTACCATTCATCCTTTACAGATGGAATATTTGAAATGTAAAATAGCATATATAAGACAGAATAGGACAGACAGGAACTCAGAACCATGATTAAAAACTCTGAGTTCCCAACATCCAAGCCTTGGCAAAGGAATTTGTCACATTGCCTTTTTATATATAGAGCATGGAAACCCAGGGGGGATGCATAAGAGAGAACTATGAATTTTAAAGCAACATGAAAATCTATTTAATTCAGGCTGAAGTTAATAGGTAATCAGCTCAATTCCTCCCCCTCCTGCCTGTGAGGAGCTAGCTGTCAGGCCAGCGATTTAGGTGATTTGGAGGGACCTGCACAGGCTGCAACCTGGCAGAGGTGGGCGAGAGAAAAATCACGGCACAGTGAGGACTTACATACTGTCATCTCTGCCTTCAGGGAACTTAAAAAAGAAAAAAAAAAAAAAAAAGAATAGCACTAGCAAGGCATTTCCCTACTTTGGGTTATTCTCTGCACAGAATAGAGTTTCATGACCCACGGCAGAATTTCATAACCGATTTAAGGAAGTTGATCATCTGGGGAGTCTTCTTTGCTCTGGGCTCCTTGGTCCATATTCCTTACCACGCGAGCTTGTATCACCCTGACTCTGCTAATGACTTATCAGGGAAAAACTAGGTGGTTCCCACAAATCAGCGCTAGGCAAGAGTTTGCATCTTCCCTGCCTCTCAGAAGTCAAAGTTCAGTTTATAAACTCATTGTTGAAGGATCTGAGTTCTGAGAGCAAGGACAGCCTGTATCCCAGGAAGTAATTTATCTTCTGGCAAATGTGCTCTCGCTTTCATAGCTGATAACAGAGTTGTGGGAGGAGGAGGGCAGTAGCCACGATGACATGTCTGATTCTGGGCTTCCCCACTCAGGTGCCTTGTGACCTTCTGTGCCTTCTGATTCCGTGAAATGAGGTATCGTTGCTACCTGCTGAGGGGCAGAGCAGAGAGGGGTGAGAGGAAGTGTTGGAGACTTGCTACTCAGCTAATTGGTAACTTCTGGAAGTCAGAAGACAGACTCTTTCAGGAATGTCTCACCCGCCCGCTCCCTTGACACACCATTGCAATTGCTGAAGGAGGAACTGGCTGTGACAGTGCTGTGGCCGCCAGGCGGCCAGAGCTGGGAATCTCTTGCGGCTCTCTGACCCTCGCTGACAGATAAGGAAGGTGTGAGAACAGTAAGAAGATATCTCTTGCGTCTAAGGGTGGTGCAATTCATGTGGCATTTTCTGAGTCATCTCTGCAGAAGATCATCCCTTTTCCTGGTGAGAGAACTTGAACAGAGATCATTATCACCATTTTTTAGATGAGGAAACTTAAGCCCAGGAGGCTTCTGTGACTCTCCCAGAGTGACACAGGCATAAGTGATTGAACCAGGACAGAGCTTCAGTATCTCCAATGCCAAAACCAATGTTCCCAAGCATTTTGGCACAACTAGCACAATTTGTCCAGCCTCTATCTCCAAACCGAAGACTCTTATGTCTAACAAAATGAGGAAGAGATCTAGGTGACCCCCAGGATCTCTGTGATGGCAGATACCAGCCGCTGCACTAGTACCCACAGTCCTCTCACAATCAACCCAAGGGTTTAGGGAGTAGATTTTCACATTTTTTTTCCAGATCACTTTCAAAGGAACAATAATTATGGTGGAGACCAGGGCATCTCCCTCCATGAGGATTACAAATTATCATAACACTTATTATTTATATACGTATTCAAGTATTTTGGGTCAGAAACAAGAAGCTTGGAGTCTAATAGGGAAGACAGGCACTAAAGTAAATAAGTATGGTGATATTTAATAAATGGCAATGCTTCCTGAATACTAGCTAATATATGTAAACCTCTTATCAATAAACAAAGCATAGGTCGTTAAAAGAAAATCACAGTAAAAAACTACAGCCAGTTTTGCAGATAATGTATTTTACTATTTATGGAACTGACAGTAAAAAAATATATTTTTAGGGGAAGATATGAGCTACAAAAGAAAAAATAAAAGAAAGCTGACACAGAGGCCTTGTGGTCTCTCTGCTAGCTGCCTTTTAGGGAAGTCGGGATTTTTGCAGACCTTCCGTCACCCTGGGCAGGCGACTGACTTCTAATTCAGGTGTGCATTTGCCTGCTAGAATTTGCCACTGTTCCAAACAGCTTGCCAGGCACTATATTTAGAGATGACTTCACCCTCCATAGGAATGTGGCAGCTGCTCGGCAGTGCACACTGACTTGCTACAAAGACTTGGGCCATATCTAATTGAGCACTTCAGCACTGCAGAGATAAGCATTATCTTGGAATTATTTAGATAAAATACCTTTGGCCAGATGGAAGCTGGCCCAGAGACTGGGATAAAATCTTCATCCCACAGGACTGCCAGTGAGTCTTGGCAGGGGGCCTCCATGGAGGGAGGTGGCATCAGCAGAGATGCCAGTCTGTCCCATCCACCCCCTGCACAGTCAACATGACCTGCATAGTAGCAGCAAACAGGAAAAATCCAAATTTTGCTGCTGCTTTCTTCTCCCCATGGCAGACCCAACGGAGCTTCCCTTCTGTGAAAACAATCTGCATGTTAACAGAGTCTATGTGTCAGGAAGGCTCCCAGTTTTAAGATTCCCCTCCCTTTGTGCCCAGATTTTCAGCACTGGAAATTAGTTGGCAGCTACAGAATCATTCGTACTTTCTTAACCTTCATTTGCCCATAGGGTTCATTGCTAGTGTTTCTGGGTGAGGCAACCAACTATTATAGTTGTCTGAGAACTGGCCAGAAAGCCCCTCTCCTGACTCTGCTGCTGATAATCCACGTGACTGCAGAAGCCCCAATACACTAGTAGGTCTCACTTTTCCCATCTGTAAACTTCAGAGATTGGCAGATTTAACTCCAAGTTCTCTTCTAGCTCCAAAATAACCTGTGTGACCCTCTTTCATAACATCCCCACCCACCCACCGTCCTAATTCTGTTTTCTTGGAAGATGATAAGAAAAAGAAAACATAATGGATGATAATGAAAACATCTTACATTTGCATGTAATCTACTGCTTAGAGAAATGTATTATTTGAATATCTACCTTTATGCCAATAAGTGCTCTTACTTTCAATTACATTTGTCATTAGAAGCACAGAGAAAAATAAGCCTTGTGCCCAAGTCAAACAATGAGTAGGCAAATTTGAATTAGGGGTGGGGAAGGGATAGCAAACACACTAACATAATTGTCTCTATGGATGTGCCACCTCTGTGGGCTCAAAAAACGAAACAAAACCAAAAACAAAACAAAAGAAATCCACCAAGGCTAGGAATAAGAAGTTTCTAGTTTGGGGATCTGAGTAATTGCAAATAAAAGGCATAGCCCTTGCCTTCCAGGTTCACACGCTCATGGGAAACCAGCCTCATGAACCAACACTGTGCTTTGCAATATGATAAAACATTGAACAGAGCCTTTAATTTGTATTTGGAGGAGTAAGTAGAGGGTTGAAATGAGAGAAAGCTTTGCAGAAGTGGATGTATGCTAACCAGGTGGAAAGGTTATAAAGAGAAAAAGGCAGGGGCCGGAGAATGTGAAAAACATTCTAGGAAGGTTCTAGAAACAAGAAACAGTGTGAGGAGAGTGGCGGTGGTGAATGCTGGGCAATGGGTGTGGCAAGATACATGACAGGCAAAAATTTGCACCTTCAGGGGAGGAGCTGGCACGCAGCTCTTGCCCAGGAGCAGGACATAGCTGTAAAGGCCACTGGGCCTCAATTAAGTGCCCTTTTCAGGGTATTTCTTTCTCCCTTAGAGTGCTTGAGGTTTTTTCAAAGACACAGCAATGACGACCATTCCTGGACAGTTACTAGGGTGTCTGTAGTTTAAAGGACGAAAGCTTTGTGACATGTCATTGATCCAGTTTTGTCTGTCTGTTGTCATTATTCTAAGGACATAAATGTAAGTTAGGAGATTATGATCTGGAAGAACGGGCATAATGAAGAGAGTGAGAGACAAGGAAAGCTCAGTTATTGTGGAAAGGAAGCCTCTCCAGCAAGTGCCCAAGAAGACTCACGGAGCCCAGCAGAAGTGAGCCCAGTGCTCTACTCCCCCTTACGAGTGCCCAGAAAGCTTCCCATGGGCTCGGGGGAAACCCGGGAACCAGCTCTTGCACCCCCATTTTGTTTAGATGAAGGGGCTGTTCAAAATACTCTTATAAGCTTATTTTTAAAGGCTAACACTATGAGAGAACACTTTCAAAGGTGATAAAACTGTAATTTTTTAATATAAGGGAAAAGCTTTCATAATGGAGAGAACATTATTGCTGATCACTTCTCTAAATCAGAAATAAAGTTATAAAGTTTCCCAGCAATGTTTGTTTCACATTCCACTAGTTACTCAATGTTTTAATAATAATAAAAAGCAACAACAGGAGAGCATTGCAGGAAGAAAAAAACCTATAAAGAGGAAAATACTACTCTGTGAATGCTGATGGACACGTGGAAGATCCACACCCAAAGAAAGTTCAGAAAAGCATAAAGGGTTTTATTATATTTAAAAGGCCCCTTGCTGTCTACACTCAGCAAAAGGGAATATTTATTCTCTCTACTGTTAAGGTCCCATTATTTGGGGTAAGTCAAAAATACATAAGATGTGAATTTTTCCATTATAGAAAATGCATATTATATCAATATATTCTCATGTATTGTTTTAAAATTCTCACAAACACTGTGTGGTGAACATTATCATTTCATTTTAAAGTCAAAGAAAGACTCTGAAAGTTTAGGTAGTTATTCAAAGTCCAGATTGGATATCCGGCCAGTTAATTCCAATCCTCACCTTCCCACTTGCTGCATGCATTTTTACACCCTGCAAGGCTAGACACATTTTTTCATTTTTTTATTTGACTATACAGTTAAAAAAATCAAAAAGAAAATAAATTCCATGACATATGAAATTTAAATTTTCATGGTCATAAATAAAGTTTTTTTTTATTTTAATTATTTTTTTTATTATAGATAAAAATATGCACCATAGATGTAAATAAAGTTTTATTGGAACACAGCCACTCATTAATTTATGTATTCTCCATAGCTGCTTTTCCACTGGGGCAGAGCTGAGTAGTTGTGACACTGAACAATATATGAAAGAAACAATGGAAATAATCATCTTCAGAGATAAGCCAAATGTAAGACTCAATAAATCCAACATTATGAGTACTTTACTTTTAAGGAAAATACTTCATTGATTATAAAGGTAATGGAAAGTGGATCTCACACTCAAATTTTATTTATTTATTTTTTATTATTATTAAATCATAGCTGTGTACATCGATGCGATCATGGGGCACCATACACCATATAGATCGTTTGACACATTTTCACCACATGGGTTAACATAGCCTTTCCTGGCATTTTCTTAGTTATTGCATTAAGACATTCACACTCTACATTTACTAAGTTTCACATGTGCCCTTGTAAGATGCACCACAGGTGTAATCCCACCTATCACCCTCCCTCCGCCCATCCTCCCATTTTTTTTTCCACACTGAACAAAGGAATGAGATTGCAATGGGTGCTATAGCAG
>CAUYPK010056418.1:0-17221 GCA_963574355.1 Loris lydekkerianus | reverse complement strand
AAAATAAAAATATATACCCAAAACAATTACAATAATTGAGGAATCAGTAGGTTAAATGCTTTTCAATATTTATTGCTAAAGAAAAACTGTAAACTAGCAACAACTTTAAAACTTTAAATAAAGTGCAGAAAACCATAGCTTAACATGTAATCGAGCTAAATCACAATCACCGAATCAAATAACCTGTATGACCTGAGTATAAGCCAAGTTCGGGGTTTTCGGCACAAATTTTGTGCTGAAAAAACTCGGCTTATACTCGAGTATATATGGTACCTAGGAATATACCTAACAAAGGAAGTGAAGGACCTCTATAAAGAAAATTATGAAATCCTCAGAAAGGAAATAGCAGAGGATATTAACAAATGGAAGAACATGCCATGTTCATGGATGGGAAGAATCAACATCATTAAAATGTCTATACTTCCCAAAGCAATCTACCTATTCAATGCCATTCCTATCAAAATACCAACATCGTATTTTCAAGATTTGGCAAAAATGATTCTGCGTTTGTATGCAATCAGAAAAAAATCCCATATAGCTAAGGCAGTTCTTAGTAATAAAAATAAAGCTGGGGGCATCAGTATACCAGATTTTAGTCTGTACTACAAAGCCATAGTGGTCAAGACAGCATGGTACTGGCACAAAAATAGAGACATAGACACTTGGAATCAAATGGAAAACCAAGAAATGAAACTAACATCTTACAACCACCTAATCTTTGATAAACCAAACAAGAACATACCGTATATACTCGAGTGTAAGCCGAGTTTTTTCAGCACAAAATTTGTGCTGAAAAACCCGAACTTGGCATAAATTTTGTGCCAAAAAAACTTGGCTTATACTCGAGTATATACGGTACCTTGGGGGAAAGACTCCCTATTCAATAAATGATGTTGGGAGAACTGGATGTCTACATGTAAAACACTGAAACTGGACCCACACCTTTCCCCACTCACAAAAATTGATTCAAGAGGATAAAGGACTTAAATTTAAGGCATGAAACAATAAAGATCCTCCAAGAAAGCAAAGGAAAAACACTGGAAGATATTGGCCTGGGGAAAGACTTCATGAAGAAGACTGCCATGGCAATTGCAACAACAAAAATAAACAAATGGGACTTCATTAAACTGAAAAGCTTCTGTACAGCTAAGGAGACAACAACCAAAGCCAAGAGACAACCTTCACAATGGGAAAGGATATTTGCATACTTTGAATCAGACAAAAGCTTGATAACTAGGATCTATAGAGAACTCAAATTAATCCACATGAAAAAAAGCCAACAATCCCATATATCAATGGACAAGAGACATGAATAGAACCTTCTCTAAAGAAGATAGACGAATGGCTAACAAACATATGAAAAAATGTTCATCATCCCTATCTATTAGAGAAATGGAAATCAAAACCACCCTGAGATACTATCTAACCCCAGCGAGAATGGCCCACATCACAAAATCTCAAAACTGCAGATGCTGGCGTGGATGTGGAGAGAAGGGAACACTGTTACACTGCTGGTGGGACTACAAAATAGTACAACCCTTTTGGAAGGAAGTATGGAGAAACCTCAAAGCATTCAAGCTAGACCTCCCATTTGATCCTGCAATCCCACTACTGGGCATCTACCCAGAAAGAAAAAAATCCTTTTATTATAGGGACACTTGTAGTAGACTGTTTATTGCAGTTCAATTTACATTCGCCAAAATGTGGAAACAGCCTAAATGCCCACCAACCCAGGAATGGATTAACAAGCTGTGGTATATGTACACCATGGAACACTATTCAGCCATTAAAAAAAATGGAGACTTTACATCCTTTGTATTAACCTGGATGGAAGTGGAAGATATTATTCTTAGTAAAGCATCACAAGAATGGAAAAGCATGAATCCTATGTACTCAATTTTGATATGAGGACACTTAATGACAATTGAGGTCACAGTGGGGGTGGGGGAAGGGGAGAGCAGAGATAGAAAGAAGGAGGGAGGGGTGGGGAAAGGAAGAGCAGAGAGAAGAAAGGAGGGAGGGGGTTGGAGCCTTGGTGTGTGCCACACCTTTTGGGGGCAAGACATGATTGCGAGAGGAAATTTACCTAACAAATGCAATCAGTATAACCTGGTTTATTGTAGACTCAATGAATCCCCAACAATTAAAAAAAAAAAAAGAAGAAGTTTTTTCAGTTAGACAATGGGACTTCTAGAGGGTGCTCCCTTCTGTACTTGGAGGCAGGCAAGAGAAAGTCAGAATGTCTTTGGTTCTTAGGCAGCTTCTAAGGGTTTCCAGCTTCCTTTGATACAAATGCATTCAGCATGTCAAAATGCCATATTTTGGGCTTTGCTGAGCTGCAACATCTGCAAATTCACTGTGATGGGTTTTGGTAGAGATTTATTTTTACTTACTTTTGCTGTGTTTTATTGAATATTTTAAATTTGTAGATTGATATATTTTTATGTAGGTCTGGAATATTCTCTACAATTCAACTACTGTCTCAGTCTGCATTTTCTGGAAATGCTAACCTGATAATTAGATGTATGATAGAAATTACAACATTATTCTCTATCAGTTAAATGTTTTTAAAATTTTCTATTCCTTTGTTCTGTGCTGTGTTGAAATAATCTTTTTCAGAAATATTTTATACTTCTATAATTTTCTCTTTAGTTGCATCTGATCTGTTATTAAATTGTGTTTTTAGTTTCAATTATTATATTTTTTTATTTTGAGAAACTTATTTTTAAAAATCTAAGTTTTTCAAAAATAGTTTCTTGCTTGTATTTTAGTATCCTTTTAATGGACTTAAATTTTATTTAACATAATTATGATAAGAGAATTTTTGCTTTATCCCAATTGATATGTGCAATTTTCCTCATGGTCCCTTGGGAATTTATTTCAAGTTTCTCTTTGGGATTTCATTAGGAAGTTATGGGAAGTTGGCATTTTCTTTTCTTGGTGCCCTGGACCCTTGAGAACCAAAGGTCAATATCACACACATTAGGCAAATGCTTTCATGGTAGAAGTATCTCAGGGTTACATCTTTGATTCTTCCTCACTTAGTTCTTGACTCTGAGTATTTATTTCTTTTCAACTAATTAATAGATTCAAAATTCTACAAACATTTTTTTCTGTTCCCTTAAATTTATATATAAAATTCCAAATCCCTAGTGTCTCAGAATGTGACTATAGTTGGAGAAAGAGCCTTTAAAGAAGTATTTAAAGTAAAACAAGGTCATATGGGTGAACCCAATTTAATATGAGTGGTGTCCTTGTGAAAAATGGAGATTAGGACACAGACACACACAGAGGGAATACCATGTGAGGACACCAGAAGAGAGTGGCCATCCACAAGCCAAAGAGAGAGGTCTCAGAAGAACTTAATCCTGCTGACACCTTGATCTTGGACTTCTAACCTCCAGAGCTATGAGGAGGGTAAAACAAATTTCTGTTATTTAAGTTACTGAGTCTGTGGTACTTTGGCTGCCCTAGAACATATATTCTTTTCATGATCATTCATTATATCTAAAACACTGGCCTTTTGGCTTTCTTTAAAGGAGACTCTAAGATGAGAGAGTTACCAATCATGGTATATCTCTGGAACCAAAAGAGAGGAACAAAACAATTCATAAAACTCTATTCTTTGTAAAGTCTTGGAAGATCATTCAAATAATTACAAGGCCATAAGTATTATATGATATAAGGTTTAATAAATTTATCTTCTCCATCTTCCTCAAGACTTGAATGTCATTCCTACGTAGCCTGGTCAGATTGTGGACAGAATAGGTTACTGTCAGATTATAGATAGAACAGGTAGCTACTCACTTAAATAGTAGTAATTTCAGAAGCTCTTTTTGTTCCCATTCACTAATGTTCAAAAGTTTAGTGAAGAAACCAACCTGGTTAACTGTTACTTGTGTACAAATCTCTTATTTTCAACAACTTGGATGAGGGTTAGTATGAACTAAAGAAGAATATGACAATTCCAAGCACATTTTCTTTTTAAGGAGAGCTTTCAGCTCATTCCTCCCACTTGGGCTTAACCGGGAGACTAAGCAAATATTCACAAAAGATTTCATTTATGTAATTGGAAATCTTAACAACATAGGTCCAGTACTTAATGACATAATAACATGAAAGTTGTACAATAACTCTTTAGTTAAGGATTAGTATTCTCTCAATTTTCTTATTTTATGTTATGTTAAATGAAGAGTTAACCTGCTTACTTTATCTGTATCTTTTAATGTGCATGTTCTTGTATATGTTTATTTCACTGACAAGGTGTACATTCTCTGTTCTGTTGCATGTATGTATGTTTGTATATATGTATGAGGTACCTGAATATTTTAACACTGTTGATCTCCCTTAATGTTGAGAAATTTTGCCTGGGGCATGTTTTTAAGCTGAAAGGCATCTGTTAAAAATCATTTTCTCACTTAATTACTGAAATGGCCCTTCAAATGTAATTTGATATTAAATTCCTATACCATATTGTAGGTTTCACATTTAAGAATACCAACACAATGGACAAATGTTTTCCATCAAATATGTTTGATGACTGATATTTTGGTTTGCCAATGTAATGAAATGAGATTAGTGTTGCCAGATTTGCTCCTTCCCCCACCCTTCATTTTTTTTGTTTAAAGAAATGACTGGTTAAATTACTAGGGTTGGAGAATGCAGCTGCTTTCTTTATGTGCTGCATAATTTTGCTCTCTTGATTTCCTGATTTACTTGGCAAGCTTTCTAAATCAATGTTTAAATAAGAAAATGTTCTGACCAAGTGAAAAACCCTTGTGGTTCCTAAATACATTTATAAAGTGACACTTGATAATTTCCCCAATCAGAGAGTATTACAGTTGCTTGAAATGTGTAACTTATGCTTCTCTGGGAATCAAGACATTTTTCAGTTTTAATTGTTTTCTTGGTGGGAGCTAATTGCTGGAGCTACCTTTTAAAATTTAAAGTCTAAATAATATTAGCATAAGTTAGAAAAATGACAGTTTTTTGAAATAAGTGGTTTTTCAAAAAGGCTTTATTACAATTGGTTAGCAAGGAAGTAGGGCTTGGGGTGGAGGAAATTTCTTAGATGAATTAAAGTTGACGATCTTTGACAATATGGACCAGGCTAACATTGGTGAACTGTGCTCATTTATGCTCCTCTGAATCTACAATAATAACCTTTTCAAATAGTATACCAGCCAAGACATTTTCATTTTGACAGCCAAATCAATTGGTTGTGCTGATAGAATTTCTTTTTAGGTGGAGGTGAGCCAAATTTTTCTTTTTAGCTGTTGAACCAGACAATTCTAACTAGCTTAAAAAAAAATTGTAAATACAAACCACTTGTTTTTCTCTGCCAACTCAGTAGAGGCTGACTCAACCAATAGCTTTGCTCACTCAGTATGTCCTTTTCCACATTCCCTTTGGCAATTGGATATTTGAGTGTTTCCCTGTCTTGGCCCCATCTGCTGTCACTGTCCTGATTAACTTGTGTCAAGGGGGAAATATGAGCAGGTAATCTTGGCTGTAGCTATGTGACTCATCTGCTGGTTGGACAGAATCAGAAACAAGTGAAAATATCTATCTCTATACTAGTGGCCCTTGCCAGGCTGCCTTAAGAGTACTAGAAGGCTGTAAATAACCCTTGGCTTGTACTCGAGTTCTCTTTCTTTCAGGTCAGCCTCTTGGCTGATGCACATAGAATCATTCTATGTTGCTGTCAACACAGAATCATGAGCCCACCTTGAAACCCCTTGAGGCAAGAGGATCTCTGCCCGGTGGTCTCACGTGACATGACTGTCTGCTTAGGCCACAGAATGTTCTGCATGGATGAGCGTCTAGGTTAGTTATGTGTGTCAGCTGTGGGCTTAGATAGAGCTTAGAAATTAAATTCCAGGAGAGGATTCACTGTGGAAACTATGTTGAGCATGGATACTCTTGAAAGCTTCTTAAGTCAGAGGTTTATTATATATATGAGACTGTGTCCGTTTAAAAGAGTGCATGTTAGACAGAGAGGGTAGACAAGGGAGCGATACACAGTGAAAAGTGGAATGTATGTAGTTTTATAATAGAAAAAAAAGTTCTAGAGTAGCTTTGGCTCCCAACTGTGTTTGAAGTCTTTTCAGACTTTGTGGATGAGGGTAGAAATGTGACCACAGACATTTTTACAACACAATTGAAAAAGCACTGGATAATTGGGTGGCTTGTGGTAAGCTGTAATTATAGACTACAGTTCTATTTGCAAGAGGAAAATATTTTGACCTAATTGGATGCCTAAAGCATCCAATAAGTTACTGAAAAATGAAAGTGACCTCAGAAGATGACTGTGAAAACTTTGACCCAGGTCACAATGGAGACTCTAAAAATTGACAGTTACCTTAATTTTTTTTTTTTTTTTTTGTTCTCACATCCTCATTATTTATTTAAGTCTGATTAAATATTAGGATTTTGAAATGTAAGAACTGAAAGTCAAGTGAAGACTTAGGCCTGTGCTATTGCTAGATGATGATGTTTAAATTTCACATGCTTATCAGGGTGGATAGTTCTTGATTTACAGAACCTGTCATATCATGGTCCTCACATGCTTGCCCAGACTTTTCTCTCTCCTTCACCCACCCTGTCTCATCTCATCTTGCTGTTACTCTGCTGGCCTGGGCCTCTGTCCCAGTTTTAACCTCTCACCCTGTAGCCGCCTCCATCATTATCTGTACAGGAATCCATGCCTCTAGTCCTGGGCATTGCTATCAGTAGGTTGGAACTAGAAGTCCTGGCCAGGACATGTATATTGTACACCTCTAGGAGGCATTGCTCATGTAGGATACAGCACAAATGGTTTTCCATACAGCTGTGCAAAGCTCCTGGACCTGCTCCCACTTCTGTTCTTGGTGATGGGAAAATATGGAATGGGCCTATCTGTGGCCCCTGTTGCTGCTGCTAGAGGAACATAGACTTGGCATTTCCTTAGACATGTGCTGCAGAACTCATTGTAATATATGCTTCAGGGACATTGGGGGATAGAAATGAATACTTTATCCCCTCCAGTGCATGTGCTTTTTAATACTGGTTGTTAGTTTAATAGATGTTTTGTTCTCTTTTTCTGCATATTTAGAAGAATGACCAAAAGTATTTACAGTTTCTTAGCATCTAATCTTAGTTCAAAGGGTCATTCTTCTTTACCTAGATTTTATAGCCTGTGTCCTAGATTTTCTTACAGAGTAATTATTTTTTGTCCTTATATTTTTAATATTACAAGCATTTCTTAACAATCTCCTCTTTTGAATGAAAACAGTGCTTTTGCCCCATGAAATTCTCAAGTGTGTTGCGTCTAATTTTGGATTCTATATTCTGTACCAATGATCTTTTTCTGTTCTGTTTAGGCAACATATTGACTTAATTATAATTGGAGTAATGGAATGGTCTGATATCAGAGAGGGTAAGTCCCCCTTGCCATTCTTCTAATTTAAAAAGTGGATATTCTATGGGATTAATTTCTTTGATGGAAATTTTAAGATAATTTTCTCCAATTCGCACAACTCCCTAAATTATGTGTTTAGAGTAGTCTTCCCTTATCTGAAGGGGATATGCTCCAAAACCCCAAGTAGATGCTAGAAACTGCACATAATACTACATTCTCTGTATCCTGTTTTTTTTTTTTTCTAGATGTACAAACCTATGATAAAGCTTAATTTATAAATTCAACATGGTAAGAGATTAACAACAACAGCTGAAAATGGAATAGAACAATTATAACAATATACTGCAATAAAAGTTATATAAATGTGGTCTCTATTGCCATCTCTCAGAATATATTATTGTGTGTACCCGCCCTTCTTGTGATCCATTGATCTGATAACAAAGTGACTAATAGAGGAATTGCATATACAGTGTGGATACCCTGAGCTAAGGGATTATTCATGTTCCAGCTGGCATAGAGCAGAAAGGCACAAAATTTCATCACATTGCTCAGAACAGCAGGCAATTTTAAACTTATAAATTGTTTATTTCAAAAATTTTTCACTTAATATTTTTGATTTATAGTTGGACATGGGCAACAGAAACTATGGAAGGCAAAATCATAGAAAAGGGGGCACTACTGTATATACGTAAGTATATGCTCATCTATGTGTGCATATACACAAATTTACAACATTTATTTATTTATTTTTATTAAATTATAGCTGTGTATGATAATGCAAGCATGAGGTACAATGTGCTTGTTTTATATACAGTTTGAAATATATTCATCAAACTGGTTAACATGGCCTTCATGGCATTTTCTTAATTATTGTGTTCAGACTTTTTATTCTACAGTTAGTAAATTTCACCTGTACCCTTCTAAGATGCACCATAAGTGTGGACCCACTAATTACGCTCCATCCACCCATTCTTCCCTCTCCTCTCCCCTTGCTTGCCCCTTTCCCCATATTTTTGTGCTGAGATTGGGTTAAAGCTTTTGTATGAAAGCTATATATTAGTTCCATATCATGGCTGAGTACTTTGGGTACTTTTTCTTCCATTCTTGAGATACCTTGGTAAGAAGAATATTTTCCAGCTCTATCTATGTAAGCATGAAAGAGGTATAGTTTCCATCTTTCTTTAAGGCTGCATAATATTCCATGGTGTACATATACCACAATTTATTAATCCATTCATGGGTCGATGGGCACTTGGGCTTTTTCTATAACTTAGCAATTATGAATTGTGCTCCAATAAACATTCTGATACAAATATTTTTGTTATAATGTGATTTTTGGTGTTCTGGATATATACCTAGCAGGTCTATTTTTAGATCTCTAAGTATTCTCCAAAAATCTTTCCAAAAGGAACATATTTGTTTGCATTCCCACCAGCAATATAGAAGTCTTCCCTTTTCTCCACATCCATGCCAACATCTCCGATTTAGGGATTTTTTGATGTGGGCTAATCTTACTGGAGTTAGATGATATCTCAAAGTAGTTTTGATTTGCATTTCTCTGATGATTAAGGATGATGAGCATTTTTTTATGTGTCTGTAGGCCATGCGCCTATCTTCTTCAGAGAAGTCCCTTGCCCAGCCTGAGATGGGATCATTTGTTCTTTTCTTGCTAATACATTTGAGTTCTCTGTGGATTCTGGTCATTAAACCATTATCGGAGACATATCATGCAAATATCTTCTCCCATTCTGAGGGCTGTCTGCTTGCTTTACTTACTGTGTTCTTGGCTGTGCTGAAGTTTTTTAGTTTCATTAGGTCTCAGTAGTGTATTTTTGAAGCTGCTTCAATTGTCCGGGGGGTCTTCCTCATAAAATATTTGCCCAGGGCGATTCCTTCAAGAGTTTTCCCTGCACTTTCTTCTAGTATTTTTATAGTTTCATGTCTTAAGTTTAAATATTTAATCCAGTGAGAGTCTATTTTAGTTAATGGTGAAAGGTGTGGGTCCAGTTTCAGTCTTCTACAGGTTGCCAGACAGTTCACCCAGCACCATTTGTTAAATAGGGAATCTTTTCCCCATTGAATGTTTTTAATTGGATTATCAAAGATCAAATAACGGTAAGTGGCTTCGTTCATCTCTTGGTTCTCTATTCTGTTCCATACATCTACCTCTCTGTTTTTGTGCCAGTACCATGCTGTTTTGATCACTATCAATTTATAGTGTAGTCTGAGGTCTGGTAGCATTATTACTCCTGCTTTGTTTTTATTTCTGAGTAATGTCTTGGCTATTCGAGTTTTTTATCTGATTCCATATAAAACGAAGTATTATTTTGTCATGATCTTTAAAATATGACAGTAGAGCTTTAATAGGGATTGCATTAAAATTGTGTATTTCTTTGGGTAGTATGGACATTTATCAACGTTGATTCTTCCCCAGCCATGAGCATGGTATGTTTTTCCATTTGTTAACATCTTCAGCAATTTCTTTTCTTAGATTTTCATAGTTCTCTTTATAGAGATCTTTCACATCCTTTGTCAGGTAAACTCCCAAATATTTCATCTTCTTTGGTGGTACTGTAAATGGAATAGAGTCCTTGATTGCTTTTTCAGCTTGACTATTGTTGGTATATATAAATGCTATTGTTTGATGAATGTTGATTTTGTAACCTGAGGCTCTGCTGTATTCCTTGATCACTTCTAAGAGTTTTGTAGTAGAATCCCTGGTGTTTTTCCAGATATACAATGATATCATCTGTGAAGAGCAAAAGTTTGATCTCTTCTGACCCTATATGGATAACCTTGATTACCTTTTTCTTGCCTAAATGTGATGGCTAAAACTTCCATTACAATGTTAAAGTGCAGTGGAGACAATGGGCAACCTTGCCTGGTTTCTGATCTGAGTGGAAATGGTTTCGATTTAACTCCATTCCATACAAATTGGCTGTAGGTTTGTTGTAGATGGTCTCTATCAGTTTAAGAAATGTCCCTTCTATACCAATTTTCTTAAGTGTTTTGATCATGAAGGGATGCTGGATATTATAAGAAGCTTTTTCTGCATCAATTGAGAGAATCATATGGTCTTTATTTTTGAGTTTCTTTATGTACTGAATTACATTTATAGATTTACATATATTGAACCGGCTTGAAACCCTGGGATAAAACCCACTTGGTCATGGTGTGTAATTTGCTTGATGTGTTGCTGGATTCTGTTTGTTGGGATCTTGTTGAATATTTTTGAACCAATATTCATTAGTGATATTGGTCTATAATTTTCTTGTTGGATCTATTTCTGGTTAGTGGATCAAGGTGATGTTTGCTTCATAGAATGTGTTGGGTAATATTTCTTCTTTTTCTATATTTTGGAAAAGTTTGAGTAATATAGGTACTAGTTCCTCTTTAAAGGTTTGGTAGAATTCTGATGTGAAGTCATCTGGTCCTGGGCTTTTCTTTTTAGGGAGATTTTGTATAGTTGATGCTATTTCAGAACTTGGTATAGGCCTGTTCAGTATTTTCACTTCATTCTGGCTAAGTCCTGGGAGGTGGTGTGTTTCCAAGTATTCATTGATTTCCTTTAGATTTTTGTATTTCTGAGAATAAAGTTTCTTGTAGTATTCATTAAGTTTTCTTTGAATTTCTAATGAGCCTGTTGTCATTTTGTCTTTAGCATTTCTGATTGATGAAATTAGAGATTTTACTCTTTTTTCCTGGTTAGATTAGCCAAAGGTTTATCTATTTTATTGACCTTTTCAAAAAACCAACTTTTTGATTTATTGATCTGTTGTATAATTCTTTTGTTTTCAATTTCATTTAATTGTGCTCTAATTTTGGTTATTTCTTTTCTTCTCCTGGGTTTGGGATTGGAATGTTCTTCTTTTTCCAATTGCTTGAGATGTGCCATTAAGTTATTAACTTCCTCTCTTTCCGTTCTCTTGAGGAAGGCTTGCAGTGCTATAAATTTCCCTCTTAGTACTGCCTTTGTGAGATCCCAGAGGTTCTGATAATTCATGTCTTTGTTGTCATTTTGTTCCAGAAATTTGTTAATTTACTTCTTAATCTCGTCTATGACCCAGCTATAATTAAACATGAGGTTATTTAGTTTTTATGTTTTTGTATCAGTATTCAGATTCTTGTTACTGAGTTCCACTATTACATGATGGTTGGAGAAGATGCAAGGAATAATTTATATTTTAAATTTGCTGAGGTTAGATTTGTGAGCTAAGATGTGATTGATTTAGGAATATGTTCCTTGGGCTGATGAGAAGAATGTGCATTCAGTTTTGTTATGATGAAATGTTTTGTAGATATCTGTTAAATCCAATTGTTGGATGGTTTCATTTAAATCTAAAATTTCTTTGCCTAGCTTCTTATTGGAGGATCTATCCAACACCGCTAAAGACGTGTTAAAATCTCCAACTACTATGAAGCTGGAGGAGCTCAAGTTGCTCATGTCTGTTAGATTTTCTTTTATAAATTGAGGTGCATTTTGATTGGGTGCATTAATATTAATAATTGAAATCTCATCATATAGAGTATTGCCCTTAAGAAATATGTAGTGATCCTCCTTATCTTTCCTTACTTTTTTTGGTTTAAAGTCTATTAAATCTGCAAATAAAATTGCAACACCTGCTTTTTTCTGTTTTCCATTTGCCTGAATTATAAATGACCATCCCTTAACCCTGAATCTATATTTGTCTTTTAAGGTAAGATGAGATTCTTGTATGCAGCAGATATCTGAGTTTTTGTATCCAGTCAGCCAGCCTATGCCTCTTTAGAGGATAATTTAAGCCATTTACATTAATGAAGAATATTGATAAGCCAGGTAGAATTTTGGGTATCGAGTTTTTTGAAAGTGCAGTGGACATTTTTAATTCATTTGCCACTGTGGAAGTTGGAATTTGATCAAAAGTTTCTGAGTGAGTTTACTTTTGTGGTGGAGAATTGCGCTGGTCATTATGGAGGATAGGTCTGAAGATATCCTTGAGATCTGGTTTAGTTATGGCAAATTTTTTCCAACATGCGAATGCCATTAAAGTATTTAATTTCTCTATCCTAAATGAAACGCAGTTTAGCTGGATACAGGATCCTGGGTTGAAAGTTATTTTGTTTTAGGAGATGAAAAGTCAATGACCACCCTCTTCTAGCTTGAAAGATTTTAGCAGAGAGATTTGCAGTCATTCTAATATTTTTCCCCTTGTAGGTTATGGTTTTTTTTTTTTTTTTTTACATTTGGCTGCTTTCAGAATTTTCTCCTTCATATTAACTTTAGTAAAGTTAATTATTATGTGCCTGGGGGATAACTTATTCAGGTTGAATCATGCTGGGGTTCTGAAACTGTCTTCTATCTGAATTTCAGGATCTCTTGGCATGTCTGGAAAGTTTTCTTTCATAATCTCATGAATAAGAGCCTCTGTGCCTTGCGAAGCTACTTCGTCACCTTCAGGGATCTCTATAGGTGAATATTATCTTTCTTTGAATTATCCCAGAGCTCTCTGAGAGAATGATCTGTTTTTGCTCTCCACTTCTCTTCCTCTTTGAGCATTTGGGGTCATTCAAAATCTTTGTCTTCAATGTTGGAAATCCTTTCTTCTTCTTCCATTCTGTTACTGAGGGATTCTACTATATTTCTTATATCATGTAAGGCTGTAACTTCATTTCTCGATGTGTCTAAGTCTTTGGTGATTTTTTCTTTGAATTTTTGAGACATCTTCTGAATTAATCCTACAATTTCTAACTCCATCTTTACTTCCATTCTGTTGATCTTATTTGCAATCCAAATTCTAAATTTAATTTCAGACATCTCAGCTATCTGTTTGTGAATGGAATCCTCTGGTTTGGCTGGTTTGTCATTCCTTGGGGGAGTTGAACTGTTCTGGTTATTCACGTTGCCAGAGTTTTTCTACTGATTCCACCCTGATTGTTTTTCAGTGTTTAGCTAGATGAGCGGGTAAGGTGAAATTGGATTGGAGACTTCTGGGGTTGTGATTGACCAGCCCTTCACCAAGGAACTGGGACTGGTGACTGCAGCTTTTCCTCTACAATTTTACAAAGTACCTGTATAGTACTACATTTTGTGACTCTAGAGGCCTTTTTGGTGTAGTGGGGGTAGGTGGCTCTGTCTTGTATTCAGCTGATCTCTGTCCAAGCCTAGTGAATGAGTAACTCTGGGTTGCATTCTCATCTTTGGAGAAATACAAGCTACTAGGATATCCCTTCCCCCACTTGTAATATCTGGAAGAGGACGATGAAACCTTTCCACTATAGCAAAACCAGGATACCACCTGGAGGGTTCTTGGGTGATTTGTGCAGTTCAAGAGTTCCAGACCATTTGTTCCAAACAGCCTCCATTCTTTAGCTAGAGAGTTCAAAAGGACTACAGCTACTGGATATTAGGAGTCTACTGGTTACTCAAGTGTGGTTTGAGCACCTCTGGTGCTCCAAGGAGTCAGAAAGTCCTGTCCAGTAGGAAGTTTGGAGCCAGGGGGTTGATGCCTCTTTCCCCACCTTCACCACCAGACCTTGGTAACCCCAGTCTCTTGTAGCCCCAGCAGCAGTCTCTGTTAACCCAGGCTCTGTTGCCCATTTCTGTCCAATAAGCAAATGTGCCAGGGCTATGTGCCTGCCAGAGTCAAATTAAGGTCACTGCATCCTCCTCATTGTTACCACAGTCTGCCACCATCCAGCAGGGGAAGCTGAAGTCAGCCTGTCTCAGGTGCTCAATGGCAGCTGAAGAAAGTTCCACCTGAGCTCAATCTAAACTTGAGGATATCCAGACAGCAAAAGATTTTCTCTCTCAGCCACTGTACCTTTGTTGCCACTGTTCTGCAGCTCTGGTATCCCTATGGGGTGAGGTCTGGTTCCCTCTGGCAGGCCACAGATTTTGGGAGATGACTCTCCAAAATTAGACCCCAGCAGGGTCACTAGGGTCACATTGCTGATGTTGGGTGGGAGGTGTCTCCTCTTGGATTTGTGCACCTCAGCAGTTTCCAAGCCTCCACTCACAATGAAGAAACCCAAGCCTCTGTCCGCTGCTGAGATACACTTTTTCTGGGCCAGGTCAGTCACCTTTTCCTGTATGTCTTTCTGTACAGTTACTGGATTCACAGATACAGCACAACTGTACTTCCTTCATCTATGCAATGCCCGGTCCTAGCCAAGAAGGAAAGACATTCTGGTTTCTGCAGGAGTTGGACTTCTAGACTGCCAGGCCAGGGGGGAGGGGTAGACTGGAGGTTCATGGTGGCAAGGAAAATATTTGTTCAAACTTCCTGCCAGACAAGGGAATTCCTGGGCTCACAATTGGGGCTCCCTAGAGAAAGAGTCCCAATTTCCAGTAATTCCCTCCTGTGGGGTGCAGAAGGAGAGCTTCAGTTCATCGCTCATTATTAGAGATCACACAGCAAGCAAGCAACTTCCTTAGGGGATGGGAAAGCCACTCAACCTCTTTGGGATGAGATCTGTACCTGAAATTAGTTTCTTTGGAGTCAAAGATTGCCTCAGCATGGAAAACGAGCAATTATCTATCTCATCTCTCAGTTTGGCTCCCCTCCTTCAGCTTTGTTGGGTTCTTTCTGGCTGTTATCTCTCCCTCTGGACTGGAGCTTCCATTGAGAGCTGGCTCCAGTTAGACGTCATCCCCCATTTCCCCTTGTTCTGGCCTGTAGCCATTTCTGAAGTTTCAATATATGTCTGTTTCCTGACTGTTGTGTAACCTTGGCTGTTATGTTGCAGACGGCACCCCTATCTGATCTCTAAACTCAGTGCAGGAGTCCACGCTTCACAAATCTTTCCACTCAGCTTCCAGATTCTTCACAAACTGGGAACTGAAATTCTCTGTGGGGAAAGGGTTAGTTGCTGCTGACTCCCTCTGCCTCAGCAGTGGTGCTGAGACCTTTCTTTCAGTTTCCATGGCTCAGAATCCCACTTTTGAGTTCAGCAACCTTCCAGTTCACTGCACACCCTGAACTGCCAACCCACACCAATATTCCCCACCAGGAATGGTCCAGTCTATTCAATCACACCTGTTGTTCTGGGACAAGGTGTCTACCATTTCCAACATTTCAAAATGTGTCTTTCCCAGGCAGGATCCTTTGCCCTTAATTTTTTATCAGGCTGCCTAGGAACAGAACCCCTTTCTGGTCACCAAATTCCACTCAGCAATCCATATTTCACTGAAATTTTCATCAAATACCTAGGTTTCCCCACTAACTGGGAACTGCAATCCTCCGGGGGTGGGTGTGGGTGGGCAGCGGCTGGCCACTAACCACTGGCACCTAGGGAAATTTCTACAGCAGAGTCCTTAGCTTTGGATTACACCTCAAATACAGCAATCCACCAATTTGCTGCACACCTCTAGCTACCTATCCACATCAACACTCCACATGAGGAAAATATCTAGAGTCCCCTCGCTTTCACCTGATTTGGGAAAGATGGGCTAAACATCCCTCCATCCGCCATCATGCTCCGCCTCCCCAATTGACATCATTTATAATATGTATGTATGTATTCTATATATATATGTATGAAATCTATGATAATATCTTCTGTTGGCTTTTGATAATAGTCTTTACTACCTTGAAGAGATGTCCTTCAATTGCTACTTATTTGAAATTTTTAGTAAGAATAGTATCTGAGTTTCAGAAAATCTATTTTCAGCATCATTGTTGTTATTGTTTGCTGCTTCTCTTTTAATGATTAGTGAAATTAATTCTGATGATATGTCTCCTGAAAATGATCTATCCTTGTATTCTTGGAATAAACCCTTCTTGGACACACTGGCTTTTCATTTGTGACAAAGCTGGATTCTCTTTGATAATATTTTACTTAAAAATTTTGTGTTCATATTTAAAAGAAAGTTTTCTTTTTGTGTGCTATCTTTACCAGATTTTGAGATTAAAGTTTTATAGATTCCATAAAATATATAAAGCTCTCTGTATTTTTTCTATGGCCTGGATTAGTTGAACCAATGTTATTTTATTTTATTTTATTTTATTTACCTTTTAGAATTTCAGATCAATATGGGGGTATATATGATCAGGTTACATAGTTTGCTGTTGTAGAAATAAAGTCTGAGCTGTTAATGTGTCCCTCATGTGGAAAATGTGCAATATATACTTTGGGTGGGACGTTTTATTCTGAAAAACCTATCATGTAGTAAACTTCATTTTTGGTGTATAGGTCTATGAATTTCAAGGCAGGTAATTTATGTAACCAAAACTACAGACAAGCTATAGAATGGCTTCATGATCTACAAATCTCTTGCACATTCCCCTTAAGTTGCTAGTACCTGGCATATATTGACTTGTTCTCCATAAGCATACATAGAGTCTTTTCAAGAACGTCTTATAAATGGAACTAGAATACACCACATTTTGAAACTGGGTTCTTTTACTCTGCATACTGCCTTTGCCTTTGACATTCGTCCATGTTGTTCCCTGAATCAGTAGTTTGCTTGTTTATTCATTCTGCTGTGGAAGGCCTTTTGGGTTGTTTACAATTATTGGCAATTATGAATAGAGCTGCTATAAACCTTCATGTACAGGGTTTTGTGTAAACTTAAGTTTTAATTTCACTCAAGTAAATACATAAGTGTGGGATGGGATGCTACAGTTACAGGGTCAATATATGTTTAAAGTTATGAAACACTGCCAAGTTGTTTTCCAGAGGAACTGTGTCTTTTTGCATCCCTTCAGCAATGTCTGAGAGTCCCAGTTGCTCAGCACCCTTGCCAGGACTTCATATTCTCCATATTTTAAATTTTAGCCATTCTAGTAAGTGTGCAGTGAAAGCACATCTCTGGTTTTGGGATTTTGTTATGTGGGCTACTCT
>CAUYPK010056417.1:0-22525 GCA_963574355.1 Loris lydekkerianus | reverse complement strand
TCCTTCTTTTTCTATATTTTGGAAGAGGTTTAGTAGTATAGGTACTAGTTCTTCTTTAAATGTTTGGTAGAATTCTGACATAAAGCCATCTGGTCCTGGGCTTTTCTTTTTAGGGAGATTTTGTATAGTTGATGCTATTTCAGAAATTGATATAGGCCTGTTCAACAATTCCACTTTGTTCTGGCTAAATCTTGGTAGGTGGCATACTTCCAGGTATTGGTTGATTTCTTTCAGATTTTCATATTTGTGGGAGTAGAGTTTCTTGTAGTATTTGTTAAGGATTTTTTGAATTTCTGAGGGGTCTGTTCTTTTTTCATCATTACCATTTTTGATTGATGAAATTAGAGATTTGACTCTTTTTTTCCTGGTTAAGTTGGCCAAAGGTTTATCTATTTTATTGATCTTTTCAAAAACCAACTTTTGGATTTATTGATCTGTTGTATAATTCTTTTGTTTTCAATTTCATTTAATTCTGCTCTGATTTTGGTTCTTTTCTTCTGCTGGGTTCAGGGTTGAAGTGTTTTTCTTTCTCCAGTTGCTTGAGATGTTCCATTAAGTTATTAACTTCCTCTCTTTCTGTTTTCTTGAGGAAGGCTTGCAGTGCTATAAATTTCCCTCTTAGGACTGCCTTTATAGTATCAGAGGTTCTGGTAATTCGTGTCTTGATTGTTGTTTTGTTCCAAAAATTTGGTGATTTCCTTCTTAATCTCGTCTATAACCCTGTATCCTTCAGCATAAGGTTGTTTAGCTTCCATGTTTTTGTATGGGTATGCAGGTTCCTGTTGCTATTTAGTTCAACTTTTATTCCATGATGGTCTGAGAAGATGCAAGGAATAATTTCTATTTTTTTAAATTTGCTGAGGTTAGGTTTGTGACCTAGGATGTGGTCGATTTTGGAGTATGTTCCATGGGCTGATGAGAAGAATGTGTATTCAATTTTGTTGGGATAAAATGTTCTGTAGATGTCTGTTAAGTCCAGATGTTGAATGGTTGAGTTTAAATCTAAAATTTCTTTGCTCAGTTTCTTTTTGGAGGATCTATTCAGCACTGCTAAAGGGGTGTTAAAATCTCCAACTACTATGGGAGTGGAGGAAATCGAGTTGCTCATGTCTGTTATAGGCACAGAGAGTTTAAATAACTTGCTAATGGTCACAGAGTAAACAATTGGACTATCTAGACTCTGAACCAAGTCTTCTGACTTCAAAGTTAAGGGTGTTATGTTGATAAAACATCAAAAGCCTCAGCAATTCCAAATGTTTGTTAATAGGGGACTGGTAGAAAGAAATAATGGCTGAAAATTCATCAAATTACAGATTCAAGAAGCTCAATGAACTCCAACCAGAATAAATACAAAGAAAACCAAAGATAAAAAGATGAATTAAGGTGCATCTGAATAAAGAATATTCCCTGAAATGACATAGATCTAAAGATGTCTACAATATGTCAAGAGAAAAAAATGTTGCATCGATCTCATTTTTGTTACATAACAACTATATATGTATAGTCATATATATATAGCTGTTTGTGAAAGTCATAGCTGTTTGTAAAAGTCATATATGCAATTACATATGTATGACGTACACACATATGTACACATGTTGTACAAAGAGGTACAGACAGACAAATACACCATCCTTTGTTTCTATGAATAGGATTAAGATGGGGGAGGCAATCATCTTTTAAAATACTTTTGTATTGCTTCAATCTGTTACAAGCATGTATTATTTTTATAAAAAACAAAAAAACAAGATTTTTAAAAAGTGACTCACTACCTAAAATAAAAGATGTTCTTTCCAAAGGAAAATGATTCCCCAACTTTTACGTTTTCTAAATTAATTTGGAAAACGAATCCAAACAGATTAAAACAGCAACTAATTCAAAGTCCAAGAAGTTCTCCCTAATGAGGAGTTCAGTAGTAGTTTCCACTATAAAATGACACTACAAGCCTGGAGTATAGGAGGACAGTTTGGGCTTTGATGCAGACCAGTCTACACAAACAGCTGTGTCCTAGCTTGAGGCTGACCTGACGCCCTGCACACCTGTATGTAGGAGTAGAAAGGCTCTTCTCTTTACAATCACTTCTTTCAGACACTGCTGGTTAACAGCAGAGTATGGAGAGGTGAATGGCTGCTTGAATATCACTATGTTCTGGGTGGTCCAATTAAAACCAGACTCAGTGAGCCTAGACATAGGTTAGTCTTGTCTGGGATAGGTCCCAGATTTATAGTAAGGAACCAGGAGTCAGCAGTGGTGAAAGGACGCAGAGAGGTCAACCCTTGAGGGAGGGGGAAGGATGGAGGGAAACATGGCCCATTCTATGTTCTCCAGACCAATCACTGGGTTAGGTCAGCCTGGAACTCTTAGTACCACCATTTATCCCAACCCAAATTTGGAATAGGGTAGGAATGGGAGAGACTACACTAGTGTGCCCACTGGTTAAATCTACCCCTGGGGCTTCCCTAGAGATATACTGTTGAGTCCTACCAGGCAAGTTTCAGATGGTGAAGTGGAGTTGTCATTTAATGTCATATTCAGCTGGCTGTGCCTTTGGATGGAATTTCCATGGAGTTGTCTCAATAACAAAGTGGCAAACCATTTTCTAAATCCATCGGTGAAGGAGATTTTCTCCTTCCTTCCTTCCCCCCTTCCTGTTATGAGATATACACCCCCACTCAGCCTTATAACCTCAACTGAAACTTGGTACGACTCTGGCAGAGGACAGCCCAGTTATCTGCCAATAGACAGGGAATACATCCTGTGAGAAAAGAACCTGGAGGCAGAGAGCCTAGATTTGATCAAGACTTTGACCCTGTGCTACCATCCACCACTCCTGGGATGCTTGTGGTGGCAACAGCTTGTTGGATGGTGCAGGCTTCAATTTCCTATTGATGGTCAAACTTTAAGTTTTTAAAATTAATTTTCATTTTCATCAAAGCAAACAAAAATCACATGGCTTAAGTCAAACTGCTCAAGTAAAAAAATAAAAAACACTACCTTGAGGCAAACATTCTTTAACACTTTTAGCTTTTTTAACCAATAATATGCTAATATTATCATTTCTTGATTTTTATTTTATCCTTCAATTATTAATTTACTGTCTTGGCTCTTTTACATCATCTACCACCTTTTTCCTTCCCTAACATTATTATGATAATAAAGGACTATTCACTAAAAAGCCAGAGTTTTGTTTTATTTTTCCTTGTATAATTTTTTTCCTTAGAGTTAATACTCCTGGCTGGGCACCTGTAGTTTAGTGGTTAGGGTGCTGGTCACATGCTCTGGGGCTGGTAGATTCAAACCCAGCCCAGGCCTGTCAAACAAACAAAAATAAATAGCCAGACGTTGTGGCGGGCACCTGTAATCCCAGCTACTAGGGAGGCTGAGGCAAGAAAATTGCTTGAGCCCAAGAGTTTGAGGTTGCAGTGAGCTATGATGCCATGGCACTCTACTGAGGGTAACAAAGTGAGACTCTGTCTCAATAAAAAAATAAATAAATAAATAAAAATAAAAAGAGTTAATACTCCTTCCTTATTTCATTTGCTTAATTTTCTTTGCGATCTATATTGAAAATTTTCCAAATATGTTACCTTAACTGTATTATCTTCTAGATGGCCAAGTACATCATATCATTTGGAAATTCCTAAGTAGCTGGGCCCATTGATCTTCTCCTGCCTGTTTTCCTATGTTGGTTCTCTGCCTCTTGGGTTCTGTTTTTCCCCTCTTTTGATTTATTTCTTCATTTTACTGAAGTACTTACGCTGGTTTTTTCCTAGAAAAGAATCGACAGGCACCAAAATTTTGAGTCCTTGCAGATTTTAAAATGTCTTTGTTCTAGCTTTACATTTGATTGAAAGTACAGCTGACACATAAAATTCTACATGGAAAATAACTTTCCTTCAAACTTTTGTTGACTTTATTCTATCTTCTGGCTTTCAGTATTGATGTAAAGAAATCTAAAAGCATTCTGATTTTTATTTGTAACAAATATTCCTCCTCCAAAAGCTTTTATAATTCACTATTTTCATAATTTTGGATGTTGATCATGATATGCCTAAGTATAGGCACCTTGTTTCATTTATTGAGAATGAAAGGGCTCTACATTGGAAGTACCTTTCAAAATAGAGTACCTTGACTTTCAATTCTGAAATTTTTCTTGTATTATTTCTTTGATAATTTCCTTACCTATATTTTCTATGTCCTTTCTCCTTGGAGCTCCTAATAACCAGATATTGAACCTCTTGGATGCACCATTTAAATCTTCCCCTATTTTCTATCTCTTTATCTTTCCACTACATCTTTTGGAAACTCCTGAATTTTATTTTTTATCCCTTTTATTACATTTTATAGTTGTTTAGTTATATTTTTACTTTCTAAGATCTTTTTCTCAAATATGCTAAGTCACCTTTTAAAAACTTTATTATGAAATTTTGAATAGTTTGGAATTCAAATCAATGTCTTCCATGTATGGGTTCAGCAAGACTGTGTTACATCATTGTCCTTCCTCTACAGCTCAGAGTAGTCCATGTCCTCCACTATAGAGGTAGTACCTGAATAAATAAAAGTTACAGCTAGTTGAGGCCTCCTGCCTACTGCTTGCCTGCCACTCATCCATCAAGCCAGCTTTTGCATATCCCACATTGCTTATGCAGGCAGCAATTAAAATGAAAATATTCATTCCAAAATTTTATTTTATTCATTTGAAAATATTAAAAAGTTACTTACTTTAAAAGACCTAAATAGCTAAAAAACTTACTAACTAGGATCTATACAGAACTTTAATTAAGCCACAAGAAAGAAACAATAATCCCATATATCAAAGGGGAAGAGAGATGAACAGAACCTTCTCTAAAGAAGACAAATGGCCAGCAAACACAAGAAAAAATGCTCATCATCCCTAATTATTAGAGAAATGCAAATTAAAACCACTCTGAGATATCATCTAACTCCAGCGAGAATGGCCTATATCACAAAATCTCAAAACTGCAGATACTGGCACAGATGTGGAGAGAAAGGAACACTTTCACACTGCTGGTGGGACTGCAAACTAATACAACCTTTTTGGAAGGAAGTATGGAGAAACTGCAAAGAACTCAACCTAGACCTCCCATTTGATCCTGCAATCCCATTACTGGGCATCTATCTAGAAGAAAAAAAAAAAAACAACTTTTTATTATAAAGATACTTCTACTAGGCTGTTCATTGCAGCCTAATTTACAATCACTAAAATGTGGAAACAGCCTAAATGCCCTTCAACCCAGGAGTGAATTGGCAAGTTGTGGTATGTATATGTATACCATGGAATATTTTATAGCTATTTTAAAAAATGGGAGATTTTGCAGCATTTGTACTAACTTGGATGAAGGTGGAAGACATTATCCTTAGTGAAGCATCACAGGAATGGAGAAGTATGAATCCTATGTATTCAATTTTGATAGGAGGACAATTAATGACAATTAGTGACATGGTGGGGCATGGGGGAAGGGGAGAGCAGACAGAGAAGGAGGGAGGGGGTGAGGGTAAGGAAAAGAAAAAAAAAAGAAGAAATATAATAGTGATTAATTCTCATATAAATTGGATTCGATTTTGACTAAAGTACATTACTTAAACATTGATTTTTGCTTCAACTTGTTAATATGTTGTTTGGGATATAGGATACTGCATCCTCATTAATAAGTGAATTATGTTTGTAATTTCCCCTTTACAATAATATATTTTTTCTAATTTTAATATCAGGTATATTGATATTGATTCCAGATTGAGTGGAATGATTTTGAAGTATTTCTTTTTTTCTATTGTCTATAAGATTTGGCATGATCTATTTTTTGAAATTATCTTTTATTTTTATTTATATATATTGGTTATCTATTCTTTGATTAAAAAAATAAAAAATAAAAGACCTAAATAGTACATATTTCAATCTAATGAGTCTTACCTGGGCCTCATCCATTTCCAGGCACATATTCCACAGCTGCTTCTTGCTAAGGCAAATGGCAAGCTATCAAGTGCTAATGGCAAAACCAAAACTTTCAGCCTGACCTGGCTAGTGGCAGACCCCTCTAGCACCTTAGATCTACAGGCCTCCATCTACAAAAAAGCTGGGCAACAACTAAGCTACTCTGGTCACTTCTAGGAGATTAGGATAACGCTTGGCCTAAAGATGGTTCCAGAAACAAACTAGCTCTCTGGTCTCCAAAAGTTTGAGCCTTATGTTGTGACACGTATCAAGCAATCTATTTAAATCAATCAGTCCCCTTTTAAAGAGATATTGTACAACTCCAAAAGGGCAGTTTAAGTATTTGAGTAGTTAGCACATGGGTTCACTTGCTAAGTGCACATGGACCAGCATGTTCCACATAAAATTGTAATAAGCTACTGGAACCTACTTTCCCAACACTCATCTAGGGCTCTCCCATACTTGGAATCTGGAGAACAGCGCCACTATGTCTGAGTATCATGGAAGGTTAACTTGGCAATGTGATACAGGAAAGTGATGCTTTGGCAACATGCTAAGTTGAGTCTTTTATAGAAGTTTGATAAAACATAATTTCAGAGATTAATTCAGCTTTTTGTCATGTTAGAGACCAATGCAATATCACTTTAAGCTTAAAAACATTACCAAGGAATAAGAAAACATAAGTAATATGGCAAAACAAAGCAAACTTTCATGCCTCCCATTGGTGTTGGCTTGACAGTAAATGTCAGGAGATGTTTTTCCTGCTGCCAAGCCAACGTGCATAATGGCACAGGGCATGTGTGCATCTCCCAGACCCAAGCTTGATGATGACTGCAGCTGCTGCCCTGTCTTTCATCTAGCACACCCTTCATTCAGACACACAGCTTTTAGGAACTCTCCCCCACCTTTGGCTCCGCTCATCTGCGTGGTTGCAGCCTCTTATGTAACTGCTACCTTATCAAAGCACTAAAATGAAGAACTGCTATATATTTCTTAAATCATGCCAGGACTGACTCTATTGCTAGGAAATAACTAGCATTTTCTAATTGTTGGCAAAGGTCCAGGCAGCATTTTGAAGTGCTATTACTATATTGCTAGTCATTCCTCTGATCTATGCTCATGCAAAAGAAGGGAACTGGTAACTTTCAGACTGATAACCGTGTAAAGAAATGAGTCATCTCTTCAGAGTCTAATTATTTCATCCCAGTTTTCATGAAATAATTATAATAGCACCCACTTAATGACCACTTACTATGTGCCAAAGATGGCTTTAAGTGCAGTAGTTTGTTATCCTCACAATAATTCTGAGGTAAGAATGTTTATCTTTATAGTATAATTATAATTATTTTTGTAGTTTTTTTCTCATTTTATAGATCAGGAAACATGTCAAAGACCACACAGCTAGAAATTATGGAATACAAATAGAATAGAACAGAATAGAATAGAATAATAGAATACTAACCTAGCAGTATGTCCCACCACCTTGCCCTAATCACTGTTTAAAGTTCCTCCCCTCCTCATAATCCTGGCCCAGGGCTCCACGTGCTGGGATTTGGCAAGCTCTAGGTACGTGTTTGGGTTTGGTTTACTTGGGTGCAAACAGTTTGAGTTTGGTTTACCTGTGGTGCAGACAGTTGGCAGGCCACAGAAGCTAGGCATCCACACTTCAGGAGGTGCTCACAAACACCTTGGCAAATGGAGTATTTCCAATAAGTTTTCTACTACATTCAATATTTTGCCATGGCATGCCTATAAGTACTTTGAAAAATCATTTGACTACCAGGGCCCCTGCTAATGGGGAAGACAGTAGTTTGGGTCCAGGCCAGTTTGAACCTGAAAAGGTAAACAGGCTGTAGCACAAGCTGTCACTGTAATATTCTAGATGGAAATGTGGTGGTGGTGGGGGGGTAGCCCAGACTTCCTCCTCAAATGGGAGAACTTCAGGAAAGTTTAAAAGTAACCACAGGGCCAATATCAGGGAGCTCAAAAGAGAAAGAAAAATCAAAGAATGAGCTCTAAAGCAGATATTCTCAAAAGATGATCTGAAAGCTCCCTGTATCAGGATTATCCAGAGAGGTCATTTTTTACAGATACTTGGATCATACCTACCCTTGACTTACTGAATTAGTGTTTTCCACTATTGACTGTTAGAAATCTCTCACAGGTAATTCTAATGTACTTGAAATACTGATAACCATTGTGTAGGTCTCTGGGGCTTCATGGCCAGGCATCAGAGAAAAGATATATTCTGAAAGCAGTTTTCAATTCAACAAGCAATGTTCAGGTCTGAGAATAAAGAGTTTTAGTCTCAGCTCTACTAATAACTTGCTGATTGTCTTTGGGGATGTTCCTTGGCCTCTCTGAATCTCAGGCTCCTCATTAGTAAGATCAGGGGACTAGGTTTCCCTCAGCTCTAAATTCTCGAGTTTCTTACCTAAGCATTTACTGAAAAAGAATTGATGTAAGACCTAAAAGGAGTATCAGATGAGTTTCTGGAAAGGCAAAGATCAGCATGGGCTGGAGTAGGGCATGGTGCCTTGACAACTGGGAGAATCTGGACAAGGATGGCTATCCTAATAGGGCAGGCATCCTAGTGATGGGGACAGAGACCCAGATGCAAGGCTCGGAGGCAGGGGACTGAGTTGGGAGACAAGTGTGAAGGCGTAAAGGTGGAGGTTTGGGAACATGGGTGGTTAGGTAAGATGGTTCCCAGTGCAGATACTCTTGAGAGCCATGTAGAATATAAGAACCTGAAAAGAAAAATGACTAAGGAAAGTGGTGTTTGGGAAAGATGACTATGGCAGTCCATGCAGGACAGGAAGATTAGGAGGGGGTTGGGGCAGGCCCGGGGCTCAGCTAGGGAGAGACATTTGTGAGCCAGAAGAGGACAAAGCTTATTCTAGAGACGATGTGGCCTTGACCTAAGGCTGTGGCAGTGGGAACTAGAGGGGAGGAACAAGTTAGTGGAAAATCTCTAGGACCCTGAGATTGTGGGCAGTTCTTATGCTTCATCTGTTTACTTGTTTTGGCTTGTGTGTAATTTTGGTTCTCTCTGTAGCGAGCAGATACTGCTTTGTGATGAGAAAAAGAAATATACAGTTCAGCATTTCCTTTGGAAAACTGCATACAAATCTCCACCCCTCACTAGTGCAGCTCAGCTCCTCCTCTCACTAGTCTGTCTCTCTTTAAAATGTCCTTTATCACGTTTTTTTTTTTTTTTTGCCCACTCATCTATACCCCATGCCCCTTGACCCTTCTGCAGAGCAGGCCTTCTTTTCCAGACCATTCTTCTGGTCTGCCATCATCCTGCACTATAAACCTAGCTTTGCCCTTCAGCCTTGAGTCCAGGCTATTTTTGTAGGAATGATGCAGGCTTGTGCAAACATTTTAAGTAATACAGAAGAGCAAAAAGAAAACTATTACTCAACATCCTACCACCCACAGATAACTGCTATTAGAATTTTGATAACCAAACTTCTAAATTATTCTCTATGTGTACACATTCACATACAGAAGTATATACTTTTACAAGGAGTTACACTAAATATATTTTTCTGTGACCTACTTTTAGTAACAACAGTAGGTTCCTAGCCCTTTCCATGTCCACATGTCAATATGTTTTGTAACTAGAAGATATTCTAGTGAATGTAAAGAATTACTTTTTTGTCACCTCTGCCCCTGGTTGTTTTTTTTTTTTTTTCCTATATAATACTGCTAACATAGATCATACTGTGTTAAATATTTATGTTTATAAGACTATTTATTTATGGCAGGTTCCTTAAAAGCAATTTTTAGATAAAAATATACTCACACTTATGTGAAATCTATACTGCAAAACAGTCCGCTAGAAAAGTTGTAATTTTTCTTCCTGCCATATATCGAAAGAATGAGAGTTCTCTTGTACCACACATTAAACACACAAACACTCATGAAAGCCGATGACCAAAAGAAAAGGCCCATGAATAATTTTCACAATATCCAACACCACCACCACCAACAACAACAACAAACCAGTCTTCAAATAATCTGCATGTGGCCTGCAGGCTGCAGGTTGAACACTGTGCAACTCTTAAGAACCCTGAATTTTGACCAGGCCTGGAGGTTCATGCCTATAATTCTAGCACTCTTGGAGGCTGAGGTGGGTGGATTGCCTGAGCTTAGAGGTTCAAGAATAGCCTAAGCCAGAACAAGACCACATCTCTAAAACAAAAAAACAAACAAACAAACAAACAAAATAGCTGGTGTTGTGGTGGGTGCCTGTAGTTCCAGTTAACCTTGGGAGGCAAGAGGATTGCTTAACCCCAAGAGTTTGAAGTTGCTGTGAGCTATGATGCCATGGTACTCTCCCAAAGACAAAAAAGTGAAACTGTCTCAAAAAAAAAAAGAACCTTGAATTTTGTTAATGTTTATAGTTTTTATCTGACTAATATCAAGAATGAAAAAGAGGATAGTGGCTGGGTGCCTATAGCTCAAGCGGCTAAGGCACTAGCCATATACACCAGAGCTGGCAGGTTGGAATCCAGCTGGGCCTGCCAAACAAAGATGACAACTACAACCAAAAAATAGCCAAGTGTTGTGGTGGGTACCTGTAGTCCCAGCTACTTGAGAGACTGAGGCAAGAGAATTGCTTAAGCCTAGGAGTTGGAGGTTGCTGTGAGCTATGATGCCACCGCACTCTACCCAGGGAGGTTTAGGCTCTGTATCAAAAAAAAAAAAAAAAAAAAGAAACAATGAAAAAGAAAAAGAGGTTAGCATTATAGATTCTACAGACATTCTAAAAAGGATTTTTTGAACAACTTTTATCCATTATTTTGAAAATATAGATGAAATGGACAAATTCCTAGGAAGAAGAAATTTGCCAAAACTGATACAGGAAGAAACAGAGTATCTGAGCAGTCCTGTATCTATTAAGTAAATTAAATCTGTATTTGAAGACTCTCCCACAAAGAAAGTCCAGGCCTCAAAGGGCTTTGCCAAAGTATCATGCTAAATATTTAGGGAAGAAATAAACTAGCCTTATACCAGTTCTTCCAAAGAATAAAATCCCCCAACTTGCTTGCTGAGGCCAGCATAACCTTGATACCAACCCATTGCAACGACATTTAAAGAAAGGAAAATCCCAGGCCAAATTCTTTCGAATGTGATGATAAAGTCACTGGCACTGTCTAATACTAGAGTGGTTTGTTGCCCACCTTTATAACTGAAACAAACACTAAATTTTAGTTGGAGGTCAATGAAAATTAAGATGTAATAGTTTTTCTGTCCAAGTTCATGGACCATAGACTCCTTGAATTCCATTCATGGACCACTTGGGGATTTGAGGACTCCAGGTGAAAAATAACCTACACTGAAAAACAGTGCTGTCTGCATCCTAGATCACTGGGGAACCAGACCTCCACTCCAAGTGGGAATCCCACCAGTTTAAAATCAGGGAGTCTTAGTGGAGGTCTCTTTGCTCAGGATGCCACTGGTCTTCAAATACTTTTCTAAATTGGATTTCTTTTAAGATGACTCTTTACTTTGCATTTCAAATATTTCTTTGTTCTCTTTCCAATTATGATTTTACTTTCCTTAACAGAAAGGACTATCACTTGACTAACTTCAGTTCCTCTATTCCCAAACTAAATTCCCAGCCTAACAGGACAATATTGGCAAAGCAAACAAATCATTCCCTTGATGACACCCATATTATTTGTTTACACATTTGCAAATAGAACATTTTTAAACCATGTTGTGGTTACAACACTACACAAAGCACTTGGCTCCAGACCAAGCACTCATAACAAACACCCTTCTGAAAGTCACCTGAGCGAAGCACATTAAGACTGAGGTCTGATGTGGGTCCAGCCTGTATACTGGCATACACTGAACTAGCACTGACGATCACGCAAACCCCTTTTGGAAAGATCAGTTACCAACTTTCTTGGATATCTTCCTGAACACTCTCCTACCGGGAGAAGAACCAACTAAATGCTACAACTGCATTTTTACCTCTTCCTCTGAGTTCATCTCTATGTAAAGGAGGTAACATTTTAAAATTTTAACCCTAATATTCAATTAAATACAGGATTAATATTTTTCATCATTAAATATTTAAACACAGTGAGAATAAATATAACAAACTATATATTAAACTACTCAAATACCCAGCTCCAGCACATCTTAACATTTTGCTCTATTTGTCTCAAGAAAATTGTTCACAAAAAACAAAATATTAAAGATACAACAGAAACTCCCTATATACCCCTCCCTGGTTCCATTCCTTTTTTTCCCTCTCCAAAAATAACTACTATTATAAATTTGTTATTCATCATTCCTAAGCATCTTTTTAGTTTTCCCACATATGTATACATTATATAGAATCCATTTTTGCATGCTCCCAACTTTGTATGTATGGCATCATACTGTTTGTAAAGAACTTGGGATATTCTTTTTTTTTTTGTTAAATTAATTATATTTTCTAGTTTTGGTCAAGTTAATAGATGTGATTCTTGTTTATTCTTTAAAATTTCATTGTTTGAAGATCCCTTAATTTATTTATCTAGGATTTGTTTTTTATATAATCTCGTCTAACCAGAGCTCAGCCTATCTATACATGTAAATCCATAAATAAAATCTAGTCAGAAGAGCTCATATAAAACAAAATCCCAGATAAATTGTATATAGCTAATCAATTTACGTGTATTTAGCTATGTAACTAAACATATAGAAAGAATCACACGGGCCTATAAGAACTGGCCTCCTTTTATTTCTAATAGTTCTTAGAAAATGAACACCAAGTTGAAGTCAAATCATGAGCACGTAGGAGTAGCAATATATTTTACTAGACTAGTTCTCTGGGGTAGCTGAGCATTTTTCCTGGCTGTGAAATAGCCCAGTTTGATTCTTTCACCATACCAGAGGGTCTGCAAGCCACTAAAATCTTCCATCAAACTCCCTTCTACCTGAAATAGTTTAAGTGGATTTTGTGGTTTGCAGCTAATAACCCTGACCAGTATTTACCATGTTTTCCTTCTAAAAACATCTTTACCATGTTTTCCTTCTAAAAACATCTCAAAACTCTGCTTTTTTAAAGAAACACACTTAGAAACAGTTATTAGTGAAAACTATAACTTGAGGCCCATCACTTCTTCCAGAGTTTTAAAGATAAACGCGATTGGATTCTTGATCTTTACTATAAATTCTAACTTCTTCTAGCATTCATAATACACAAGTGTATATGAAGAGGATCAAGAGTTAACTCTTGGAAAGACTCAAGGAAACAGAACTTGTTACATAAATAACAGAATAACAGGCATTATAAGAAAAAGTTGCCTGTTAATCTTGGGTGAGACTAAAATTTATCCTGTTAAATATGCCACCTATGGAAGAAGAGGAGAGAAGAATCTTTTGGAAAAATATGGTTGATATCTTGCAAGAAGTAAATCTGAAAGGGCTTATGATAGTCTCCAAATATTTTGTAAGTCTCCTTTTAACACTGAAGTTAGACTATGTTTAACTTATGGCTCTACTATTAAGTCTACCTACATGACAGACTTAACCTACCTGAGACTCAGTATCCTCTGCTGCAAAATGGGGACAACTTAAGGTTGTTGGCATACAGTAGTCATAAAATAATAGCACTTTGCATGTTCTTTTCTTAAAGTATTGTGCTTGAGCAGCTCAAATACAATGGCAAGGTCTCATTCATATGTGCATCTCAAACAACTAGAACAAGTGAATAGCACATAGTGGTGCTCAATAAATGCTTACTGAATAAATTAGAGATAATATTAATAATAATAATGTTTAGTAAATGCTCATATATTTTGATATGTACTACGTATGTACATATTATTTGATTCTCATGTTAACCCTATCAGGTATTTACTATAGCAGCAGTTCTAAACCTGTGGGTCGCAACCCACAGGAACTGTATTAAAGGGCCACGGCATTAGGAAGGTTGAGAACCACTGTACTACAGTGAAATCAAGGCTCTAAGAGATTAAATATGCTGTCAGAGTTCACCCAATTCTTAAGTGATATAGCTGGGATTCAAACCTAATTCCATTCCCTAAAATATTATGCTCTATTTACTGCATCCTGCATATAAAGTGCATCTTCAAGAGAAGATGACACTTGAACTGGATCTTAGAGTATAACTAAGAATCCCTCAGGCATATGAGGGAAAAGGCATCCCAGTAAGAAGAACCAGTATATGCACAGTAGAGTGAAAAAACACAGCATGCTTGGGGTCAACAAATGGTTTATCATGGCACCAAGAAGATTCTTGGACAGGAGGCTAAAAAGGTGGTCTTAGGCCACACCACAAAGGGCTACAGCTCTGAAATGTATGTTTTCATTTTGGAGTCACTGAGAAACACCTTTAATCAGATATTGGCATAATCAGAGCTGTGCTTTAGCAATTTATATCCAGCAGCCCCATGGAAGACCAACTGGAATGAGAGCCCCGACAAAGTAGGAAGATAGGTAGAAAAGAAAGTTAGTTACTTGCACAACCTTTGCCACGTCTAAGACTTCAGTCATCTCTATTTCTTAGGTGATGTCTTGAAATTGGTAGCAAACAGGCTTGTGACTTTTATATGAACTGGGACACATTTATTGAATAAAGATTTCATTCTCAAGAAAGTTTCACCTAGTGGTGATCAAACTCAAGCCACAGAGAGAATGAGCCCAGCTCCTCCACTTTGTTTCAGGTAGCATAGCCACTTCTTTATGGACAGCCTGAAACGTGTCCCACCGTCCTTCAAGGGCCCAGGCCCCCTTTGCAGAGCTGAAACTTCAGTACACTTATTTTTGGTCTAGTGACATTCAATTCCTTCATTCTCTTAAACCTCATCAAGATAGTCTTTATTTTTTATACTAATGTATAACTATAGTTTAAACTCAAATGCTTATTTATCAAGATTAAAAGAAATTCTCAGTCTCAATTTTAAACCTGAAAAAAAGATACGTTATACAAATCTGTTTGGAGAAGTTCCTAAAATAAAGACTGGAGAAAATGCTAGGTCTTGCTTTTCACAGTCCCCCTCACTGCAAAATGCAGATTAGATCTGTCCTGCCAGACTGTAAAATGCCTTCATCTTCTCTTCTGCTTACATCACAACCAAAAATTTACTTCTGGAGACAAGCCTTGTACTATACTAGGCTGAACACTGCTTCACATTAAAACAGGCGATCAAAATTTAAGAAGAGAATAGAGTCCAGAAATAGAATCACATGTATAGTCAACTGAATTTTAGTAAAATTGAAAGGCAATACAATGCAGAAAGAATTAGCTATCCATATATGCAAACAAACTTCAATCAATACCTTGTACCTTATTCAAAATCAATTCAAAATGGACTAAATATAAATCTCCCTACCTTCCCCAAGGAAAGTTTCTAGAGAAAACTCAGAAGAAAATCTTTGTAACTTTGAGTTCATAAAGATTTCTTAGGTATGACACCATAACTATGATGCACAAGAGAAAAAACTGATAAACTGGATTCATTAAAATCAGAAATTTATGTTCTTCAGCTGGTGTGGAGGATCACTTGAGTTCAAGAGTTCAAGACAAGGGCCTGCCTCAGTCTCTGCAGGCACAGGTGGAAGTGTGGGCTCCAGCAGCCATGGACCTCACCAGGACAATGGCAGACTCCTCTCACCATTCCTATGCCTGTGCTCCAGCTCACCTGGGGCCCTGATGGCTTGAGCCATGGCTTTTCCCCCAATGGACCTAGTGCCCCCTTGAATCCTAAGATTCCTGAAATCCAGGAGTGTCCCATAGTTCAAGAGTCTCTGGAATCCCAGGAACAGCAGGCCTGAGCCATCCTTTGGGAATGCTACCTCTGCAGCTTGCTGGTCATGGTGGGTTGTCAGGTGAGCTTCACATTACATGAGGCTGTGCATGTGGGTGCCCACACTGGGGCTACCCAACTGGATGTAGCCAACTTGTATGTGTCACTGCTGCAGACTCCCATAGGTGTGCAGGCTGAGGCCCTGCTCCAATATAGTGACATTATTTCGTACATCTTTAAGCCATAAAGATTATTATTGTGTTCACCTGTCTGCCTCAAGATCCTAGGCCCCCTAGTAAGTGTAGAGTATAAACGTCTTAACACAATAATTAAGAAAGTGCAGTGAAGGCAATGTTAACCAGTTTAGTTGTATTTCAAATTATATAAAAACCCAGCACATTGTACCCCCAAAATGCATTATTGTACAAAGCTATGATTTAATAAAAAATAAATAAATAAAATGGAAATTATACCTGAAAAAAAAAAAAAAATCCTAGGCCTCCAAATGTTCCTGCGCCAGGAACTCTAGGCCCCTTAGAGTTTTGAGCTCCCTTGGAATTTTGAGCCAAGGAACTCTGGATTCCTGAGACCTTAAGGAACTAGTCAGCAAAAATCTGCAACCCTAGGAATTCTAGATCCTATTGAAAGGAATGCTCTGCCTCTCAGAACTCCGAACTCTAAAGAAACATGGCCTGATGCTATTTCCTGAAGATGGAGAAATTGGGGTGTGGGGTGGGAGAATAAGGGAAGGCAAACTGCAGAGAGATTGCTTATTGAGGAGACTGCAAAGTCCAGCCACTCTGAATATATTCCCCAATGCTCCCCTCCTGCTAAAGAATCAATTATTCTAGGGAAAAAAAAAAAGAGTTCAAGACTAGCCTGAGCAAGAGTGAGACCCCTGTCTTTACTACACATGTAAATATTAGCCAGGCTTTGTGGCAGATGCCTGTATTCTCAACTACTTGGGAGGCTGAGGTAGGAGGATCTCTTGGGTCCAGGAGTTTGCAGTTGCTGTGAGCTAGGCTGATGCCAAGGCACTATAGCCTGGGAGACAGAGTGAGACGAAGGAAGGAAGGCAGAAAGGGAGGGATAGAGAAATTTATGCTCTTCACAAGACATCATTAACATTTCAAGCCCATTAGGATGGCTACTATCAAAAAACACATGATAACAAGAGTGTGTGCAAGGATGATAGCACATGATAACACATGATAGCAAGGATGTGAAGACTTGAGAACTATTGGTGGGTATGCAGCAGAAAACAATATGGTGGTTCCTCAAAACACTGCAAATAGAAATACCATATTATCAGCAAGTCTACGTAGTATATACCCCCCCAAAACTGAAAACAGGGATTCAAACAGATATTTGTATACCTAAGTTCATAGCAGCATAATTTACACTAGCTAAAATGTGGAAGCAACCCAAGTGTCCACTGATCAATGAATAGATAAGCAAATGTGGCATATTCATATTTAGCCTTAAAAAGGAAGGCAACTCTGACAAATGCTACCACATGAACCCTGAGGGCATTATGCTAAGTGAAATAACCCAGTGACAAAAAGACAAATGTTGTAAGATTCCACTTATCTGAGGTAACTAGAGTAGTCAAATTCACAGAGACAGACAGTAGGATGGTGGTTGCCAAGGGCTCAGGGAAGAGGAAATGAGGAATTAAAGTACAGTGGCATAGTCACATCTCACAGCAACCTCAAACTCCTGAGCTCAAATGAATGTCCTATCTTAGGCTCCCCAGTACATTAGACTATAGACATGTACCATCACACCCAGCTAGTTTTTTTCTATTTTTACTAGAGATGAGGTCTTATTCTTGCTCAGGCTGGTCTTGAACTCCTGAGCTCAAGTGATCCTCTCACCTCAGCCTCCCAGAGTGCAAGGATTAGAGGTATGAGCCCCAGCACCCAGCCAGGAGTTATTGTTTAATGTTTGTTTTTGCAATATGAAAAGAGTTCTAGAGATAGGTGGTGGTGATGCTTGTACAATATGATTGTACTTAATACCAATAAATTATATATTTACATGTAAAACTGGTTAAGATGATAAATTTAATATTTTATGTATTTCATATCACAGTAAATTTTTTTATAACAAAAAATTTTTGGAAAAAAGACATTGTTAAGTGAATAAAAAGACAAACCATGGATTGGGAGAAAATATATGCAAAACACATATTCAAAAAAGTACTTCTATCCAGAATTCTATAAATATTACCTTCAATAATAATAAGTCAAATAATCCAATTTTTAAAAAACAGGCAGCAGTTTGAATACACATTTCACCAAAGAAGTTAATAAGCACATAAACAGAATCTCAGCACCAAACTCAGAGGTGTAGGGAATACAAATTAAAATTATGACAAGATATCACCAGATACCCATTATAACAGTTAAAATTTAAAAACCGATATTAACAATATTAATAATTTTTACCTTCTTAAAAAAAAAAAACTTAAAAAGGTCAAGGAGGAAAGTCATGTGGATGGATGGTAGTGACACAAGGTCTAATAGAGTAGAAAAGTTAATGCTCACCAACACATGCTTATACATCACACAGAACTTACAGCAATTCAAATACATATTACACTTATTTCACAAAACGTATTTGTCTTTTTTTCCTTAGTTTTTAAAGATTTAGGTGTTGTTTTATTATATGGACGTATGTATAGTGGTGAACTCTGGGCTTTTAGTGTACTCATCACCCAAATAGTATACACTGTACTCAATAGATGACTTTTTATGCCTCACCCTCAATCCCACCCTTCTACCTTTTGGAATTTCCAGTGTCTATTATTCCACTCTATATATCCGTATATATCTAATGTTTAGCTACCACTTATAACAACATGTGGCATTTGACTTTCTGATTCTGAGTTATTTCACTTAATAGCCTCTAGTTCCATCCATGTTGCTGCAAAAGACATTACTTCATTCTTTTAAATGGCTTAGTAGTATGCCACATTTTCAAGTATCTAATCCTTTCCTGATGGCCACTTAAGATTGATTTCATGACACTACTACTACAAACAACACTGCAATAAACACAGAAATGCAGGTATCTTTTTAATATTATAATGATTATTTGCTTTCCTTTGGGTAGATACCAACATTGGGATTGCTGGATCAAATGGTAGTTCTATTTTTAGCTCTTTGAGAAATCTCTATACTGTTTTCCATAGAAGTTTTACTAATTTACATTCCCACCATGAAATGTATTGTTCTAACAAAACAAAAATGAATATGTTCAATAGTTTCCTTGAAAAGAGAAAAGAAAATATGGCTTTGACTGAAGCCTTTGGAATTACAGTCAATGGTTTCTGATTTGTGCTTGAGTGAGCCAAAAACCTAGAACAAATTTATGATATACCAAGCATGAAAGCTAAACTTTGATCAGAATATATAGAGAGATATTACATATGACTTAAAGTACAGTATGAATTCTTACTAATACTAAAAGGCTACATTTATTCAAGCCACGCTGACGAGGTGATGTAGTCTATTCTGCAAGACATCCTGAAACATTGAAAGCTTAGGTTAAATACTAATTTTGAAAGGAAAGAATAGCATCAGTCATTAAATATTAAGCCACTTCTCTTCAGTTTTTAAAGTGCTTTATGTAGCAGGATTTTTAAAACATTTTGGCAAGTAGCCTTAACATAAATTATAATTTAATTTATAATATATTTTAATTTAAATTATAATTTAATTTAATTATAAAGAAAGCTTTCGGTTTTTAACAAGAAGCAGCTACTCAGAACCAAAATGAACTATTATTTATGTGATTACATAATCCTTAGCATCCATAAAGACCACTGTTTATTACGCCCTGGGTTCATAGCACTATACCTCCAGTGTTTTCAGTCTGCATCCCAGATACAAAAATGTCCACATCCCAACCCAGTGCTACAGGCACTAGACTCACACCCTTGTGTGATACTACTTCTAAGCCCTAAAGACAAATATTTGCTTAATTTTATTTTAAATACTTTTCCTATTTTTTAAAAATAGGAAAATCCTTTTCCTTTAAAGGATTAAAGGAAAGAAAGAACTATTTAAGTGAATTTTTAAAAAGAAAGTCATTAAAAATATTGAACTTTAAATGTCCAATGAGTCAGGATTTAAGATCTAGAAAATAAGTTCTAATGTATATATTGTATCTTTAACATTACCCAAGAGAATCCTTTTACTCCCCCTTTTAGTAAATAGATGCTGCCAGGCTTGGCACCATATTATTACTGTCAAAACAAAAAAACAAAAAAACCTTTGTGTGTATGGGTATATAAATCTAGATTTACTTGTGGCCAGAGTTTTTCCTGACCTCTGCCAGTTCCTGGCTGAAAGGCCTGGTGAACCCACTGGCACTTTCATGCATTCCCTCTTCCACACTCCCAACATCACTAGAAGGGAAAAAGCCATTGATCTCAGATTAAACTTCAAACTGTGTGGTCCCTTCTGAAAACCCAGTTCTGCCTTCTGGAGTTCCTCCTCAACCTGGGATGCGCTAGTCGAGCACAGCCTGGGGCAAGTTCCTGGAGCTCAAAGATGCCTTCCAGAGGAGTCCAGACTGGAAGTAGACTTTCTCAGTCACTGGCTAGCAAGCCCTGTCTGGTCACCATGAGTGCTGAATCCAGAGAAAAGGTCCTTTGTGTTTGCCCCCAGAAGACATCTCTATTTACGTAAACGGATGCTTTCATAACTGAGAAGCAAAATGAAAGCTAAGATATGAGGTTATACATACTTGCCAACCAAACAGAATATTAGATAAAAAATACATTTAAATTAGGATCTTGAAGCTGAAATGTGGGTATTAAGACCAAAGCTTAGGAAGGCATCCTGTTAAGGTTTGTTAAGTAATAGTTGTCACTGATCTAGAGTTGATTTCATGCTAAATTTGTTATCATTACTCTTTCAAGGAAAAAAAATCAAGATTCTGAAAGCACTAACTGAATTTGACTTTTACATTGGTCATTATTAGCACAATATTGAAAGAAACCTTAAAATGACAATTTTCCAACTCTTGTTTTCCTTAACATACTTAATTTGGTTAGGTCTAAAAGTTAGTCAGGGGATTTCTGCCTCCAGAAAGATGGAGCAGACATACTTCTTCCTATTCTCCCTATTATGTACAACTAGGAAGCTTAGACATTATACATAAAACAAACATAAAAAGACTCTAAAAAGTAGAGAGAAGGCAGATCAGTTAAGGACTGTGGGACCTGAGGAACAATTTGGTGGTGATTTCTCTGGGTTTTCTTTTTGCCCCACAGATCCTAGACTTTGAGATGAAGCAGCTAGCTACAGGAGAAAACCAACAGTTGTAGGCAAACAGAATCCCACCAAAAGTCTACTCTGTTACCAAAGGACAAGAAAAGGGGCAGTCTAGTCCAGCAAGACAGAAAAACTTCGAACAACAGGCTACTCTACTGCAGACACACACATGGATACACAGTCTCTCCCCCAACCCCCACTACTGTGGCCAGCAAAACTCTAATGGGTACCTAGAATTTCATCTTCATAAGGTACGATGAGGTACTCTGTTACCCTTCTGGAGTGGTAACAAAGAAGGGCAAGTAAGGAGCAGGGGCTTTCATCCCTGAAAGCTGATAATAAGCTCCCCTCTAACAGTGGTGTCAGTGGAGACCACACAGCCAGCATGAACTTCCACCCTCACCCAGGAATAGCAAGGTGCTCCTCCACCCTCTGGGTGGTGTCAGAGGAGATATGAGAAGAGTCAGGGCTTTCACCACACCAGCGTGGTAATAAGACCACTCCTACTGTCCTCTAGTAGATAACATGTGGAAGCTGAAACTCACTCACTCCCTGCCAGCTTTAGTTCAAAAGAGGCCAAGTGGAGAGCCTTGACATCTACCTTCACCTGACAAGATGGTACTTCTCCTTCCCTGCTGGAGGCAGGTCAGAGAAAGCCAATTGAAACAGAGGGTTTAAATAAGACCCAGAGTCTCATAACATAACACAGCAATGTCCAGGTTTCAAATATAATTCATGTTATACCAAAAACCAGGAAATCTCAAACTGAATGTATATTTAAAAACCACCAATAAATAGATGCCAATACCAGGATGCTACACTTACCTAACAAAGGTTTTAAAGCAGCCTTGATAAAAATGCTTGGACAAGCAATTTGGGGCATGTTTAAAACAAATGAAGAAAACAGCCCCAGCAAAGAAATAGACAGTCTCAGCAAAGAAGTAAAAGATATAAAGAAAAAGTAGTCAAATAGAAAATTTAGAACTAAAAAATGTAGTAATTGAAATAAAAATCTCAGTGGATGAGCTCAATATCAGAAGGGAGGAAATGAGGAAAAATACCGCATATACTCGAGTATAAGCCGAGTTTTTGTGCCGAAAATTTGTGCCGAAAAACCTGAACTCGGCTTATACTCGGGTCATACGGGTTATTTGATTCGGTGTGCATACCTAATCAAATGCACATAGTCTCCAGTCATCTTCTGCCATCTGCTTGAGGAAGCAGTACTTCAGCTCAGTCCACAAGTCGCAGCTGAGCTGAAGAGGTAGGTGGCTGAACTGAGCTGTATTCCACTGAACTATTTAACCCACAATATTTAATGGCACATTTAATTAAGTGAAAACCCCATTTAAGGCAGTAAAGTCTTATAAATAAATGTTTATAAATCTTGAATCCTTATAATCAGGGGTTTTGGAGTATAAGGATTCAGGATTTTTAACCATTTATTTACAATGCTTTACTGTCTTAAATGGTTTATTCACTTTATTAAAGTTGCCATTGAATACTAT
>CAUYPK010056414.1:0-16438 GCA_963574355.1 Loris lydekkerianus | reverse complement strand
TAATTGGAAGCACCCTGGGTATTGAACGGGAGGAAATGGAGCGGTTGATGAATGCTGATCAAGGTGCTGTCACCAGCTGGATAACTGGGTGGCTTGCAGGAAGCTCAAAGAGTGTCCCCAGCACACCTGTGAGGCCTAATCAGCAATCTGTGCTAAATACTTCTTGTTTGGCAGCAGAATCTCATTCACCGACCCAGCTAGCAAGGCTTTCTTCTCATGGTAAGAAGGCACTAGATTCACCAGGAAAGAACAAACTACCTAAAAATTCAGCACAAGGTTTCAAAATCACCCGAGGATCCATATTCAAAAGAAGAGATGGCAATGCTTGCTCCACAGTCGCATCTCTAATGAATGCAGATGGACTTAAAACTCCTGGGTCTCAGAATCTTCTTTTAAAGGCTGTTGCAGAGGTGTTGCCCACAAATACACCTTTGCTAATGTCTCCTGCCAAGAGCACAGGAGTGTGATGCTGAAAGGCCTTTCAAAGCAATAGAGTATGTTAGAACCAGAGCCGTTTAAGAAAACCAAGCCACTGTTATCGCAAAATGGCCTATCAAAAAAGTCATTTATTTGTTTTCAGTTTTGTTTTTGTTAAATTTAATAAAAATGTTCTGAACAAAAAAAAAAAAAAACAGGGTTTGGTGGGTTTTTTGAAGAATTTACATGGCAAAGCCCCTGCTGGATAATCCACAGTCTCATGCCCAAGAATTCACACCAAAAATAAAACAGGCTCTCAGCAGGCATAGCTACGTTTTAAAGCTGATTTAGAATATAATCTCAGCACTTTCTGAAATTACAGGGGGTTTTAATGCATTTGTCCTATCTCTAGTTATTTACATCTCAATTCTTTATCACAAAAAAAAAAAAAAAAACATGTAAGCAAAATTCAGACAGGGAGGCTAAAAGGTGAGCTGTTTTATAGAGATGAATAAACTAACATTTCCCTCGTTGTGACTTCCCTAGGCATACAATCTGAGAAGAAAATAAAATGAATCTCATCTTCCACCAATGAGTCTTCAATTGTGTTCTGAATAAACCCAATCATGACAACATTATCTTTTCTGTTTAGTCTTCAATTAGATATGCAGGGTTTAAATGATCACCTCTACTTAGAAATATGCATGCTCTCTCCCTGTAAGAAATACTATTTCCTGTCGATGTTTTGTTGATAACTTCTTCAGGAGAGCTCATTTCTGTGTCCTACAAAAGTGGTTCTGCTCGCATGATTATTATCATCATTAAGCATTTATGAAGCACTTTAGACTTATTTACTAGAACTCATGATATCCCCATAAGATAGGTTGGAATAACGGTGTTCTTACAAATGAGAAAATAGAGGTTAAGTAACTTAGCCAAGGTTACAATAGATAATTTGGATAAAAGACTCAAAGACCTTGACTTTCAGTTTAGTAGTTAAATAAAAACTCTTAAGTGGCATGAAAGGTTATCTGCTTCAAAATTTTATACCTCAACCATTTGTGGACAGAAGTAACAAGAGATATTTTTTTTGCTCTGTCAACTGAAGAATGATGGAAATTTGGAAAGGAGAGCTGTTTTTTTCATAAGGGTTTTCAGCCTGCTAGTTGGTCATCTTGCAGGCTGGCAAGCATAGGCTTGCGCAGAAGCTGAGAGCAAAACACCTGCAGGGAACAGGAACAGGAATTCATGCTAAACAGGCTGGCTGAATATACATCTTTAAGAAGCTAAAGGAGGAGTCATGAATATTTATGAAAGGAGAAACACGCACATATTTAACTAAGCTTCCTGCCCTTTAATGAAACCTATGTTCCATAAATGGCATGTTACCATGACCTGAGGGTGGAGTTTTCAGCTTTCTGACATCAAAAGGCGAAGCAGAGGACACAAAATCCTCACTGCTCATCTTCTATAGACTGTCTCTTATCAGGAAGGAATGCTGGTCAGTTGTTCCAAAACCACATAAACTGGAGAAGCAGCATTAGGTGCTTGATTGAAATCAGCAGTGAAGCCACATCTTTGAAGGGCTGACTTCCCTTTAACCTTTAGGGAAGAAAACCTAATGGTATAAGGGTGGTTGGTGAAGGAGGGGGTCAAGGTGTGATTTCCTATGATGATTAGGAGCTCACTTTTAGGTTTTCTCTGTGGTCCCTTTGATCCCCCAAGAGGGAGTCTCTTTGGTCAGTTAGGAGGCTGAGGACTTTATTTTTATTTCTCAGCTCTAACCCTGTGGCTGATGGCTGTGGACTATGATGTCAAGGCCAGTGTTTCTATAATTCACTTAGTGTTTCTTTCTTGGACTCAAGATGATAGCTTATAGCTCCAGCTCCAGACGATATGTTTGCTTTTGAGACAGTATAAAGGGAACAAAGTTGTTACCCGCTGCATAGATCACCATCAGGAAAGCAAAAACTTTCCCGGTGCAATTCTACTTATAGGACTTGGTCAAAGGAAGTTGATACTATGAACATTTACTTTCTATTGTCTGTAATAGAGGGCAAGAACAACAAAAAAAATTAAGAAAGAAAACTATGCCAGCCAACCAATGATACCTTGCCAAGGTTGTTTGTGGAATATTCTATTGACTATTCATTTGCTAATCATTCTTTCATTCCATTATATGATAGCTCTAGTTAACAGATCAGTGAGATCCAGCTAGATTAAAATTTAAATAAAATTTTAAATTTTATTAAAATTTATTTTAATAAAAAACTGCTATTAATTACATTAAAAAACTTACAAGCTGAGAAAATTTAATCCATTGACTTAATTTGGTGGGAAGAAAAAAATTAAATAAACATAGCCATAAATTAATTTTGGTGGATTAAATCTATGGTCCAGTTCATTGTATTCTAAGTAAATGCAGTTTGAAAATTACTGTATTAAATTAGATACACAGTGTTTAAATGATCACCTTTATTTAGGAACATGCATGCTGTCACATAAATGGTCACACATTTTTCAATGTCCACGCCTTTTGTTTTTTTGTACCAATTCTCAACAGGCATATCTTCTTCATTCTCCTCTCTGTTTATCCAAATCCTATCAGTTGTTAAGGTTTGGTTCAATTCCTACCACTTTTAAAAATGCTTTCCATCCACTTAACCCCTGGCTCAATCACTTGTTTGGCATACCACACAACTCTCTCTTGCAGGGTCATTTATCACCTGCTATGGAAACATTTACTGATTATAAAGGTTCATGATATAATTTTTCATTTATGTTTATCACACATCCCCAAGAAGTGTGACCTCTCTTTTGTTTTGTATCCACACTCTGCAATAGACAGAATAGCAATTCACATATACTGAATACTCAGAAGGTGCCAGTTAAACAATCTACACACATTATCTTAATTTTTTCAACAGCCCAATAAGACCAGCACTATCATGGTCCCCATTTAATAAATGAGGTCATTTAAGTTCAGAGAGGTTTGGGAAGTCACTCAAAGATACAAAGATAGTAAGTGATGGAGCTAGAACGCCAATCCAAGAAATCACTCTAAACCACTATGCTTTTAATCATTCTGCAGCGAAAGGAAAAAAGACAAGAAAGAAAGGACAGAAGGAAAGAAGGACTGAGGGAAGGAGGGATGTAGGGAAAGAGAGAGGGAGGGAAGGGGGAGGAGAAGAGGGAAGGAGGGAGGGAAGGAAAAACCACGGAAAACAGTGGAGAGGGGAAGATAATGAGGAGGAGAAAAGGCAGGTAGGCAGGCAGCAGATAGAGGTGGATTTACCATAGGACGAATGGAACTTAAACTTTAGGGTCCTCAATTGCATAAACTTTTCCAAAGCCTCGAGAGGGGCCCTAGCAATATGTTTTTTCATTTTATGTAATTTCCAAGAGGCATTTTAACTGCAATTAGTTAAGACATCTCACTCTTTCCTTTCTGACTCCCCCTTGTCTTTAGGAGCATTGAAATGGCCACAGGTAATTTTGGATCCAGCTACCAGTAAGTTGAGTTCAGGATTTATTTTGTTTGGATTCAGCAGCATATATTTATATAGTGTATAGTTTAAATAATTTATATACTGCATATTTAATTGCTTTTTTTTTTTTTTTGAGACAGAGCCTCACTTTGTCACCCTCAGTAGAGTGCTGTGGCATCATAGCTCACAGCAACCTCAAACTCTTGGGCTCGAGCAATTCTCTTATCTCAGCCTCCCAAGTAGCTTAGACTATAGGAACCCGCCAGCACACCTGGCTATTTTTAGATACAGGGTCTTGCTCTTGCTCAGGCTGGTCTCGAACCCATGAGCTCAGGCAATCCACCCATTTCAGCCTCCCATAGTGCTGGTATTACAGGCATGAGCCACCACACCCAGCCTATAATTGCTATTTTTGATCATTCTAGGGTAGGACTGCTGTTAGGAAATTTCCTTCTGCCCTTTGTGCCAGCTCACTAGCCTTGTTATATAAAGGTATTGTATACTTTTATCAGACTTACCACCACCATAAGAACATGGCCTAAGGTGCCTGCCTCCAAAAATATATTGGTAGTAGGTGAGAAACAAATATTCAGACACATAGAGCCAGAAGCTAAGCCGGAGAAAATTCTTCCAAGCATCAGCTATGTAAAATTGTAAACAAGGAATTTGTTCAATGCCTATGCAAAATGAAAGCTTTCTCCTCTCAGAAATATTCTAGATAATGCAAATTATTCCATTATAAAGAACTTTATATTTTTCTAATGGGAATTGTATCAAATAGAATTTATTGATACATTTATGTTTGTAGGGCACAGACCTATAACAGGGCTGTAAACAGCAAATATGTCTGAGAGTGAATCGACATGCTTCGTGCATTCCAATGTGCCTCAGCGCAACACTACCACTAACAAAAATTGTAGCAGGAAGACACTCTTTTTTAACTGTCAAAAGAAGAATACACATTTCCATCAGTTGTGCTTGAGGAAAGGAATAACTCTATTTTTTCTCTTGATATATATATAGAGAGAACTACAAAATATTTGTTCTATGAAGAAATAAAGAGCATGTAACCAAAAATCTAGTAAAAATGTTTTAGAGCTATGTCGAGAGACAATGAATTGATGTGAAAAGAAAAGAGAAATGACGTGATTTTTCTAAACTACATGATGATTACACTTTCATCAGCTTTTAAAAACTGTAACTTGTATGCCTTTTTCTTTTAGATAATTACTAATTTTATATTCGTGATTTTGTATTACCTAAGCTTTAGGATTCTTCGTAATGTGGCTCTGCTCCTGAAGAAAAGAAGGAAGATAACACTATTTAATCTATATCTAAACATTTCCTTAAGCTACAAACTGTACAATGTGTACACTTTTACAAAAGACTATGGGCATGAGTATTAAAAATGTTCATCAGAATAAAGCGCCTTTTGCCCAAGGTGATGACTGAGGAAGTTCTATTTGAACTCAGGGTTATCCAGATCGTTGTTGAGGAAGCTAAGTAGGAAGGAGTGGGAACAGCCCATTTATTAGTTTAACTTCGGAAGATACTCAGTATTTGTCTATATACAGCATTTAGTATAGTATAGAACAAGTATAGCAATATTAGGAAAGACCACATGCAGAATAAGCAACAAAATTGTTAAACTAGCGAGGGAAGAGTACAATTTCTGCAGCAGAGATGAGGGAGGCAGAAGAGGAAGGCTCCCAGCAAGATGAATGACTTGCACAGAGAACAAGGTAGAAAGATCAGAAACAAAAAGATGAACAACATAAAGAAGGTAAGCAGGGGGGGTGGCTCAGAAAAATTATGGAAGAATGAAAGCCCATCACTGATAGCATAGCTCAGTTAAGCATTGCTTCTATTGACATCTTCTATTTGAGTGTCCGTGCATCTAAAGAAAAGAATAGCACCATAATAGGGCCAATAGACAGCCCGGTTGGGCTTCGTACATTGTTGTGTTTGGTTGTTTTCTTGTTTTTTGTTTTTGAGACCAAGTCTCACCCTGTCATCCTGAGGTTGAGTACATAGTGTAATAGTGTCATCATAGCTCACAGCAACCTCACACTCTTGGGCTCAAGTGATCCTCATACCTCAGCTTCCTGAGGAGCTAGGACTACAGGTGCCCGGCCCAACTCCCGGCTAATTTTTCTATTTTTAGTAGAGACAGGCTCTCACTCTTACTCAGGCTAATTTTGAACTCCTGACCTCAAGGCATCCACCTATCTCAGCTCCCAGAGTGCTAGGATTACAGGTGTGAGCCACCACGTCCAGCCTACCAGGCTTAGTACATTTTCACTCTGGCTGGCTTAAGATATAACCAGAAAAGAAGGGAAGGGGGAAAGAAATATAAAATAAAAGAGAATGGGGAAGACACTGTGGACGGAGAACAGAGAGAATATGAGAATAAAGAAAGCCATGCTCAGTGTGGAGAGGGAAAGAAGCCCCCCACACAGACTTGGGCATGTTCCAGCTCCAGAGGCTGTCCATTCTGAGTCTATTCCACACTATCACGCCCCTTTCTCTGCTCTTACCAGAGGACAGTTGCTGAATGGACAGAAGGGTCCCTGAGCTAGAGCCTCTGCTGAATTAGAGCCCAGAGCAACCTATGATTTTCTAAGAAAAGGCAGGGGGAAAAAGAACCAAGATTATATTGGAATGAGATTCCAACTGCATTTTTACTAGGTGCACCCAAAGGTTAAGAATAACAGTGCATGCTTGTGCTGAATGTATGTCAGAGCAGATGTTGAGCTAAGCACTTTACAGACATCTGATGTGCACAACATTTTGAAGCAGGTATAAATATTATTTTCACTTTACAAGTTGTAAAAATTCAGGCCTAGAAAAGGTAAGAAATATACCTAAAGTCACAGGGATAGTAATTGGTGGAATTTTAGGATAGTCTTTCTGCAGACAGAGTTGAGGCTCTTAAAACTGTATAATAGTACATACTACTAAACAATAAATACTCAACTCTATCTTAAATTAGAAGCAAATAACTTCTCTGTGCAGTTTTGCTCACTTAAAGCTGCAGATAGGATGTCATTCCAACTCTTCATTTTTCTGCCTTTTACATTCACCCACGTACATCTGTGTCTGCAGACAAGGCATTTCACTGCCTCACTTCCCCAAGTAGAAAACATTATAACAGTCTATTTTGAATCCCTCTCCTTTCATGTTTCTTGTTAGAAAGAAGCATCCAGATCTTGCTACTAATCTCCTGAGGTGGAGCTCCAGCCAACAGCTGGAGTCAGGTGGTCCCATATGTTTTGCATCCCACCTTCAGAGGCTCATGTGTTTGGGCCCGAGTGAGGTCAGCATTCCCTTAGAAACTGTGTATTCAGTCATTCTTTACAGAAAGGTTCTCAGCATGCATACTGGAAACAAGTGTGCTGTTGTTTAGATCACAGTATCCTGCCAGTTTAGTGCCATTATACCCTTATAAAGAATAGTCAAGACACTAATTGTTAGGAACTAATGGTGCACAAAATTTCCTCTCTTAGCTTGAAAATGTGTTCGAGTTAGAAGCCACCAGATTTCTCTTCACCCTTCCACAACTTAAAATATCAAAAGATGAATGATATTGTTTTCATCACACAATATGTAGATTTTCGTATTCATAAGCAGAAAACATTAACAAATTTTAACTTTAAAGGACATGTAGCCAAATTGTAAACTTTTGAAGCAGAGAGTTCTCTAAGGCTCTTGTGAATTCTATCCTAGATATCATGGTCATTTGGAATATATTTAAGATGGTACTGAGCTGTGAGTCTATCTCCTAGCACATGCTAGGCTCCAGAGTCATTTTGGACATTAACACTGTATGAGCTCATGTTAAAGGAATGATGTTGAAAGGTTCCAGGTTTGGAAGCAATGCAGAGACTATATGTCATACTGAAGAGCTGTGGTCCTTGGGCTGCTTGCAGCTGTGAGAAAGTGACTGGAACAATTTGGGGTCCTTGGATTTAGAGTCATATACATCAGATATTGACCTTGAGCTTGAATAAACCATTTAACTTCTGTGAACTTCAGGGGAGCATGATGCCTGCTTCCCTCATTTGTTGTGCACTAGAAACATTCTATATAAAGTACAGACATAGGTCATCATCCAATGGGGTATCTCTACTTGAATATACTCTGGTCACATCAAACCAAATGCATCCCAAAAGTGAACTTATCAACTTCTCCCTCCATTAACAACCCTGCCATATTCCAGTTACTCAAACCGAAATCATAAGAACCATCACTGACGCCCCTCTTCCTCTTTAGCTTTCATATCTAATTGTATCCGTAAATGATGCTGTCAAAGCTGTCTCCATAGCATAGCATGCCTAGTCTCTGTTCCCTTTTTCTTCTAGTTTGGGTTTTCATCAAAGAATAGCTGGTCTGCCTACTTTCTGAAGCTTCTTCCTCAAATCCATCCTCCCCACTACTGGTAGAATGTTATTTCTAGATTGAAAATCCCATCCTGTCATTCCCCATCTAAACTCTTCCAGTGGGCCTTTTCATGGCTCCAGCACCAGCAGGTCCAAGTTCCTAAGACACCCCTCAATGTCCTCATGCCCATGACCATGTTTTGTTCTTCCTTTCTCACACTTCTTACCCACCCCACTCCCATTCACTGTAATATTAACAATACTGGGACAGTTGCAGTTCCTTTCATGAGCTCCCTGCTCACAACACCCCCACTCACTACTTTTCTTCCCCTTGTTGGTGCTACTTGAAATCTGGACCAGTTGCAGTCCACAGTAGTAGACTCCCTCTCCTAGCATACATGTCAGAGTCACAGACACGGGACTCAAGAATCTGCCTTCTCACATGTTGTCCTTATGATTCTGGTGCATGCTGCGGAAGTTTGAGAAGTACTAACCTGGATGATTCCCACTTATTATTGGAATTCCAAATTAGGTGCCACCTCCTTCAGAAAGTCCTATCTGAGGTTCACAGCATGAGTAAAATGAGCAAGAGGCCCTCTTGTGAAATCCCATGGCATCCTACACAGAGTGCTCATCATTCAAGGGCAACTGTGCAATTAGCTACTCATTTCTTTTATGGGTTGGCAGTTTCTTCAGAGCAGAGTATATATCTTATATGTCCTCGATTTCCCAGCACCTAGCATCTCACATCATTGATAACAGTAGGTAACATTATATAGTGGTTATTAATATGTGACTTGTCCTTCCCTAGCTCTTTACGTACATGAATTCATTTAATCCTTGAAATAATCCTAGAAGATAGGTATTATTACTGTGAACTTTATTTTGCAGATGATAAAACTGAAACAAAGAAAAATTAAATGAAGTGTTTAAAATAACCCAGTGGATAAGTGTCAGAACTAGGATTCGAAGCAAGGCAGAGCTAGCTCCAGAATTTATGCCCTCAAGCACTACAGGGTACCGCCTTCAGTGAATGAAGCAAATGTCCTCATTGTCATCATTACCATCAGGCTCCCACAAACCAAATTTCATGCCTAACAACAATCAGCTCTATTCACTCCCACATTTTCTTTGGGTCAGTTAAACATTTCAGTTCTCCTACCAAGATGGCACAGGGTTTCATGTGATGCCAACTGCTGCTTGGTAAAAATATAACATCAGTTACATCTCTTGCCCCCCTTTTTTCACTCTATAAAATATCAGGAACCTGATATAGCCCATACCCCACTTCAAAAGTTCACTGAGAGTTCTTACTTTAGGACATCTCCTTAGTGACAGTATAAGAAAATGATAAGACAACTTTCAATTCCATTTAAAGCCATCAAAGGCAATCATCCACAGGGTACTGATGGCTTTCTCACTCTATCCAGATATAATGTCGTGGGATAACAAGAATATTTTGAAAAGCTCACTGATGTGTTTTGCCTTCTTAATAATTGTTGTGGATTGAATTGTATCCTCGCCCCCAAAATTACATATGTTCAAGCCCTACTCCTTCGGAGATACCCTTTGGTATCTCAGAATGTGATCTTATTTGGAGATAGGGTTTGTATACAGGGTGCTAAGTTAAAATGAAGTCATTAGAGTGGGACCTACTCCAATATGACTAGTGTTGTTGTAAGAAGAAGGAATTTGCACACAGACAGGTAAAGATGAAAGATGACATAAAAACATAGGGAGAAGGTGACCATCTACAAACCAGGGAGAGGAGTCTAGAGTTTCTTCCTTATAGTCTTAAATAGAAACTGACCCTGCCAACACCTAAATGGTTGTGGTTTCCAGTATCTTGTTATAACAGCCTTAGAAAACTAATACAGTCATCCTTGATATCCATGGAACATTGGTTCCAGGACCACCACCACCCCCACCAAGGTTATCAAAACCCACAGATGCCCAAGTACCTTATATACAGTGGTGTAATTGCCAATGTACATCCTTCCATATACTTTAAATCATCTCTAGATTATCATAATACCTGATACAATATAAATAATAAGTAAAAACCTTCCAAACTATGTTTTTTAGGGAATAATGACAAGAAAAACATCTGTACACATTCAGTACAGAAGCAACCATCTATTTTTTCCAATATATTTTCAATACACAGTTGGTTGAATTCACAGATGTGAAGCCCACAGGTTCAGGGGGCCAACTGTACAGTAATCCATTTTCTTTTCTCTATAACCCTTTCTTCATCCCTATAGCCAGGGAAGATATGAATAAAGACCTGCATAAGGCAGATAAAAGTTAGAACTTTGGCTGGATTAAGTGTTTACTACAAGATAAATACTATTTCATACTGGAAGATTCTGAGCTATGGGTACCTAGTAAATGGACTTTCTTTTTAGTGATCATAAGAAAGAGGGCTCCTAAGAATAAGGCAAGTTCGATTATAAGATAATTGCTATTTTTATCTTGCATATGTTAATTGTACCGAGTAAATTTCTAACCCCATCCCATTTCACACTAAAACACAAAAGGGAAAAAACCTAGAAAGATTAGCTTCTCATTCATTCATTCATTCAGTACAGTGCTACAGTGTGCAATGAAGTGCTATACTAAACTCTACACAGGATCAAAAGATGCCCAGAACAGTCGACTTGAAAGGCAGACCAACCCACACTCATCCCTGTTCAATGGGAACTCAAGGCAAAAGTTCCCTCTGCACAGGGGACATACTTCATCCTCCAGCCTGCCCTTCTGGCATACAATGTTGCTTTTCTCAGTGCTGAATCCTTCTTAAAAGCTTTCAAAAAATACGCTGGAAAAAGAAATATCTTGTTGGGAGAGGTAGGGTGGGATAAGTCATACATGGGATAATCTCCACTTTCAGAACCAATGAAGCTTGTGGTTTACAAACTGTGGCTTAGCTCTCTGTGCAGCAAGCCCACATCTCCTAATCTATATTCAGGGAATGATTTTGAGTATTATGTAGCTTGAAAACTTGAAGTGAATTTTCTGGGTGGTTAATAAGCTATCTGTACAAGTATTAATGAACAGTGACCTTGCACTGAAACAAATGCTCCCTCTGTGTTTGTCTCTTCATTACTTTCTCTGATACCATAGAGCTTTGCTGCCTTCCTTTCCTGGCTATTTATTGTGAGCCATTGTTTCTACCTTTCAAAATCAGACTTGTTAATTGAGAACACTGGAGGTGTACTCACATATCCTTCAGAAGTCATACCTAAAGCTCTAAAATGGTTTCTTTAACTTTCATTGTCATCCAATGTGTATTAATGTAGACTGAAACATTTGTATAGATACAGAGATTTTAAGTAGGTCTGATGAATTTATTAAGCAGTCAATATGCCGTGTGCTGTCTGAAATTTTATTAATGAAAAGTGATGAAGAATATATAGTCCCCATTCTTAAGAATTATTTACAGAAAATTCACAATAGTCTACATTTATAAGAGACTGACATTTAATAAGAAAGAAATTTAGAATGTGACATATAGTAATCGCCCCTTATTCACAGGGGATTAATTCCAGGACCTTCAGCAGATGCCTGAAACCACAGGTGGACCAAACAGTATGTAGATGACGTTTTATCATGTACAAATGTACATATATAAAGTTTAATTTACAAACTAGCCAATGGAAGAGATTAACAATAATAACTAACAATTACAACAATATACTGCAGTAAAAGTTATCACACAATGTGGCTATTACTTTTGTAGTTTGAAGGGTAAGAACAAAACTAGCACACATTTCTTTTTCTTTTTTCACAAATTCATGGACAAAGACTCACTCTTACAATCTTAGCTACCTTAGTGTACAATTATTTTTTTCCTTATGAAGTCAAAAACGTTCACCTTTTCTCTTAAGGAAGCCCGTTAAGGCTTCTCCTTGGCATATCCAAATTGCCAGCATCACTGCTTTTCTGCTTCTGCCCTTTACTGAGTTACTTGAGCACAAGTACAGTGACGCTGTGACGGTTGATCTGATAACTGAGACAGCCATTAAGTGACTAACAGTGTGGATACATTGGAGAAAGGGAAGATTCACACCCTAAGCAGGACAGAGTGAGATATAATAATATCATGATATCAAGATATAAGATATACATGTACCTTACACATACATGTATATATCTAGAGAGAGAGAGAAATGCAGAGAGAGAGAGCATATATTTCTACTAATTGATCCACACAGCAGTGCTATTCATGAGGTGGTAATAGTAACTCCATTTTAGAGATCAGGCAAATACCCTAAGGTCATGTTGCAGCAGAAGTGTGGCAAATGTACTATTCAAATCCAGGACTGTCTATCCAGTATAAAAAGAACCCTATTAGCCCATATACATTCTTATTTTTGAAAGTACTGCACAAGAAATTCCATAATATAATGTACTATGGACTAAACCAGCTAATCATCAACATTTTCTGAGAAGCTTTTTGAAAATATATATACCTCTATACCTGGATTTCACTCCTAGCGATTTCACTTGCTTCCAACTGGAGAGACCAATATTGACTTACAAATCCTTATTTTTACAATGCTGCCAACTCAGTTTTAATAACCAGTCAGCTTTAAAAGCTATTGCTGTTAGAGCTATGGAAGCACAGCCCACACAGAACAAGGGGAGAAAGTGCTGGAAAATACCCAAATTATTTAGCAACCTCTAAATCATTAATTCAGAAAAAAAAAAAAAAAAAAACAGAAGAAGAAACAGTCATCCTAAAATATCTTGATTATTTAAATTTGTTAGGGGAGAAAAAGGTTATCTAAACAATTCTTTATGTGATAACTAGGGTGTCACGGAAAACAATTTGGCCCATGGGGTGTGAAAACAGTCCCCCCCTGTCCCTGAAACAGTAAAAGGCATAGGTTCATCAGATGGGGTTTTCTTCTAAATTGGTTTCCCATGAGATTTTCCTGCTGGGTTCGGGCATCCACAGACTGAGATTAACTTGCAGACTAATGGTAAAGGCAAGACCTGCCTTGAGTTACAGCTGCACACGTACCTTGCCATCAATGCAAGCTTGCGGAGAGAACAGGAATTGTCTCTTGCCGCCTTCTGCTTCACTCAGTCATGCCCTATCTATAGTGGCTGCAGAAAAGTGTTTGTGAATTTAAAGCCATGTCCTCTATTGCTTCTCTTGGAATTCATTCTCCTGAATCCATAACTTCTCCCATTAAAGAGCTAAACCTCATGAAAGAGAATAACTGATTAAGAATAATACAGCACATGTCTTCCATCATCTCAATGCCTGAGTCTCTGATTAATTAACTGTGTCCAGTCACCACCCACAGTATTGCCCTTTTATCTCAGAATAACTTGCTATGGGTTCAAATCATTTCAGAAGTGGGAGGCAGTATTCAGGTGCTTAATTATACATGTACAAAATATATCAAAAGTAAAGTTCTTCAGTGTTGTCTATCACGTGCCTAAAAGTAAAAAAACAAATGAGTTTGTTGTCATAGACACTGCCACCAAGAACAGATTTCTCTTAACCTGTCCCTTAAAGACAAGATAAAAACAAAAAGATAAAAAGGTATTTAAGTCTTTAGCTAAACTTAACTTGAACACTATTGTTTCTCTGCTCAAACACCTCATTAACTAGAGCACCATAAACCTCAAATGTCAACTTTGAAAACTGTTATACAAGCACCAGTCATCATTGTTTTAACTTTCCCTCTGCCTGTCAAACTCAGAAACTCTCTCACTTGCTCATATTTTCTCTCCGCTTCATTTGTAATTTCTCTGCTAAGGCAGATGAGTAACTATGATGAACTAAACTCCCAAGTGTCAGAAGGAGACTAGAAAGAAAGCTATTGTGCACACATAAATCACTTCTAGGAGGAGCAACTTGACACGGTCAAGGGCCTCTCTTCCCTGCCCCCTCCACTTACCCAGACTTTCAGTTCTGCCCCGTCTCCTGTTCCCAGGAAAATGGCAGAGGTCAGGGAGAGAGAACGCAGAGAGTTGATTATAACAGCTAGTAAATGTGCTGAGGCTAGGAAGCTCTGGATACAGGTAATGGTTTGTAGAAGCAGCTGCCTCCAGGTCACCATGTCTATTCAGCCCAATAGTGGAGTTTGCACACCTGCATTTAATGTGAAACCAGGAGTTGAAGTAATTTTCGTAATAACATAGTTGCCCTTTGAAGATATAAAAGAATCCTATATTAAAAAGTATATATCATACATTATTTAAGTAGACTGCTATCCCAATTTTACATTTCACATAGCAAGAATTTATATTCAAGGTGTTATTTTCGGGTGATTCTATGTTAATTGTTCTTGCTCAGACAGGTTGTGCATAAATATGTCAATGGATTTGATCCCCTTTCCTAGCTTTGTGTGAGATGGTAGAAAACAGGCCACAGATTGAGAAGTTCCACTTCCATTGAAAAAGAGAAGAAAACAATTTTCTCTTGTCCTAATGGCATTTTAAGATTCATATCAAAGTTTATTCATTCAACAAACACTTCCTGAGTATCTAGTGTGGCTGTGAAATGTGCTAGGTCCTAGGGCTACAGCAGGGGTTAATTTAGAGTAAACAGGTTCCTGGTCCTTCTGACATGGGATCTACAGGAGAAAGGCAATTCTATAAATAATAACACTCAAGTGTGATGGGCCTTGTGATAGGAAAGTTTAGGCCTCTTCATGCGCAAAAGGTGCGTGAAGTATCCGGGAAGAAGTGACACCTATGCTGGGATCTGAAGATGGAGTTTTCTGGGCACAGAGAAAAGCATCTGTGAAGGCTGGGAGGTGAAGGTGGGCTGGATCAGTCTAAGGACCCAGAGCAGCCCAGCCTGGCTAGATGGGAAAGTGAAGGAAAAATCGAGCAATTAGAGAGGCTGGTGAGTTTGGCAGAGCCAGCTGGTGAAGGTGGCACCACCCATGGGATTGGCAGCCCTGCTGGGGGAAATCCTTTCATTGTCTCTGGCTGAAATTCTCCATCATTTCCTATCCCAAGTGCCCACACCCTTCCCTCATCCCCTACCCCCCTTTTTACTTTCAGAGGAGAGCCTCACCTCTTCCTTTACTGCTCCAGTGGCTCTGCGTGTTCATTCAACCTTCCCATGCTGCTCATCTCAGAAGAGGGAAAAGCTGGAGCATATGAGAAGCCAACTTTGAGCACCCACAGGGCTTAAAACTTTGCACTAGGAAGTCAGTGGATCCAATTATGGGAGGCAACATCAACAAATTGAAGCTGATACAAGTAACCCTTGCTGGCTCTCCCTCTCCTAGGGTGTTCGTGCTAGATCAGCTAGCAAGGAAAAGGATGTTGGGGAAATGAATGAGCAAAGGGAGCATGAAGCTGGATTTGGAGACGGCAGGGCCCTGCAGGGGATTTGTTTGGCACGCATCCATTTCTTCCTGTTCTATTTCATCCTTTCTCATTCTGAAGCAGCATTTGACAGCGGAGTAAGGAAACAGAAAAAAATGCAGAAGAAAGTGTGTGTTTTATGCACAAAAAGCAACAAAATGGAAAAGCACGAGAGTGAGGCCCAGGACAAAGACCATGAGGGTTGCCCTTGCCCTGAGCTTTGAGAACAAGCACAATGGAGCCCTGAGGTCCCTCCTGCCCACTCCAGAGAAGAGCAAACAGGAGTTCAGGGAACAATGAAAACAGTTATCAAAGTAAAAGAAAAAACAAGCCAGGTGGAACTTTCAGAAATTGGGAGATACTAACAGAAAAGAATTAGACAGGTCACAAAATCATCTGAAGCAAAGAAGCAAGGTGTGTGCATCAAATCCATGGGAAACTCTACAAGGATTGTGAAACCTTCATTACAGCTGACTGATAGGCCCACACAAATTCACTGAAGGGGATGAGGAGGTATCATCAGAAGTGGGCATCTCCCCATCCTTCAGTTTATTTTTATTTTTTTTTATTATTAAATCATAGCTGCATACATTAATATGATCATGGGGCATCATATACTAGCTTCATAGACCATTTGACACATTTTCATCCCACTAGTCAACATAGCCTTGTTGGCATTTTCCTAGTTATCGTAGCATGACATTTATGGAACTTCTCTGATAGGGGCTTGGAAGGCAGTAATTCCCCAGGCAAGAAAACCCTCCTCAAACAAAGAATCAACTATACGGTCTTTTGTTTCCCTGCAGGCTTCTT
>CAUYPK010056413.1:0-57190 GCA_963574355.1 Loris lydekkerianus | reverse complement strand
AGGGTGATTGGTGGGATTACACCTACAGTGCATCTTACAAGGGTACATGTGAAACTTAGTAAATGTAGAATATAAATGTCTTAACACAGTAACTAAGAAAATGCCAGGAAGGCTATGTTAACCAGTGTGATGAAAATATGTCAAATAGTCTATAAAACCAGTGTATGGTGCCCCATGATCACATAATGTACACAGTTATGATTTAATAATAAAAAATAAAATGAAATAAAATAAAATACAAAGGAGGGGACACTGGAGTTGGGTCCTGAGTGGCTGGGGGCTGCCGCTGGCTTGAGAGGATCCTCCAACATGGACTAGGGCTGGATACCATGAGCTTCATGCACCAGACTTAAGAGGATGGATTACCCTGGGGGCAACAGGGAGCTAATGATCATTTTAAAGCAGTTGAAAAGTGTTCAATCCAGCTTTGTTTGCAATAGCAACAAATAAGGAAAATAAAATCCACTGTGCACAATCAGAGGACATGTTCAATAAATATCGAGTATCTGTACAATAAAATAACACAGCCAGTAAGGATGACAATGCATTTGATATTCACTAGCATAAAACGAATGCTTGTTGAAACTTTATTGAAATGTGCCTCCCTCCCCGCATACTACTGTATACTGTAATACTTTCTTTAAAACTCAGAATTAAAATTCTGACACTGAGTCTGACTATGTTTAAAGATTGCCCAATTAAAGTCCTATGAAAAGAAGAGTCTAAAATAAAAAGAATAACAGGTAACTCCAGATCGTAGTAAGAATCATAATTTCTTCTTAAGTTTATAACATAATTAGGGTCATTCTTTCAGCCTTATAGTGATGGTAATAGAAAGATACAACTTTTCTTTTTTATTTCCCAAATTTCCCTCATAGGATGATGTTCCTGGGACCTTGTATCTGTATTGCCTCGGTTTTTCTGCCCCTGATCACATAAATCTTCATCCCACCCCAATGAAGATGCACTCAGTGTGAGCTCCAACTGGATCTGGAAGCCAGGAGTCCTCAGTCACCAGCACCATCTGCTGAGCTCACTCACACCAAAGAAAAGAGTTTTCTTCTGCCCTTACCTGGCAAATCAGGCATCCATTTCTAACTGTGCTCCTCATATGGCATTTTGCTGCGAGTTAGACTCTACTATAATCTAGATTTATCATTCATGACTGATGTTGTTCCTTTATGAGTTGTAACAGAGAAAGTTAGCGTGATGAGAATTCAAATGGAAAGGACCCAGTACAAGAACAGAACAGAATGTAAACTTCAGAAAGAGCCTCTAGTATATTTAAGAATTTAGTCTTACGTTCTAAGTAAAAGAATATATAAATAGTGTACTTACAAGGGAGGCAGCATTCCAAATGTAACCCAAACGCATGTCCCACGAGACCCTGTTTTAGCACAGTCACATTCAGAGAAAACATATTCAATTTAATACACTTGAAGAATAACAGATATTTTACTATTGGTTTTCTTAAAGAAATTTATCTTTAGAAAACTTCCCAAAGATCTTCTATAAATATTTCTTCTGCCTAAAATTTAATAGTCACAGTAGCTACCAGCTGTCCCTCTTTTTTCTCAGCCGTGCAGCTTCCTCGCTAACTTTCCTCCTCAAATGCTCGGCTCCCCGCCCATCTGTAGCACTGTCCACTTTATGAGTGGCCCCAGGACTTCTGTCCCCATTTGCCCCTGTGCTGGACCTCTTTAGGACGGCCATTGCATCTTGAATTTCCACACCTCCTCATCATCCCTGGCTCCCCATGGATCAAGCACATGGCAGCTCCTAGGAAACAGAGCTGTTTGTCACTTCAACACAAAACTCATGGCAGCATTTGGGGGAATAAAATTCTCCACCTTGTTAACAAATCAGTAAGGAATAATTCAGTAATTGATGGCTGACACTATTGGTTAACTGTTTGGGCAACTATGTCACATTTCCCACATCATGCCTAAATACATTCCAGATGGTCTGAAGAGTTAAATATATAAAATAAAAACCTAAATGAATTACAAAAATATAGGTAGCTATTCATCTAGTCACATGAATGTCAAGAAAAAAAGCGTAAAACAAGAGACCTGAGCTATCACATCATAAAAATATACAATTCCGTGTGTCATAAAATGCCACAGAACGGTTTAGAAATGAAAAATTAAAAGAATATTTACAACAGTTACAATAGATAAATGTTCATTCTTGCTGATTTATAGAAAAGCTGTTACAAATCAATATTAAAAAATGAGGAAATGGGCAAAAATGGTAAACAGACAATTCACAGACATAGAAAAAGCCAATAAATATTGAAAAATAAATGTTTAGCTGTCATGAAAATGACATCCCTTTGAAGGCTGGGCTTGCTATGGCAGACGAGGGGGTCCCAAGGAGGCAGGGAAACCAGTGACTTCTGGCTTCTGGGATGACTGGTAACATCTGTCCTGCCTCCGCGTGTGGGCTGCTGGCTTGGACCCAGGAGACCCGAGAGCAGCTTCTAGAGTACATCATCGCAGGCTCCTTCCTGGTGGCTTGTGAGCCCTGGAGGTTAAGTATGTGGCAGAACCTTCGCCTTGTCCATCACTGATGCTGCAACATGGCTCTGCCCTAGCGCTTTGAGTGTATAGACCATATAGTTTACAGTGTGGACCTAGGAGTTTAATTTTCTTTGAATCACAGCATGTTTTATTCACTCTTAACCCAGGAAAGGGCTCAGCCTCTTCTGAGCTTTTCTAGCCTTGATGTCCAAGAATTGCCTTACCAGCACAGGCATTCTTCCCCTCCCTGTTCCCACGACTTTGGCCACAGAAGGTCTACTGTGGCCTCATCTCCCATCTCCTCAGTCCTCCCTGGGGAGATATAGGCACCCTGAGTCCCCATGGCCAGCAGCTGCCCATCTCTGTGGCCTCCACTTCAGCCAGAGCCCTTAGTGTGCTGAGTATGACAATCTGCCTCAAAGAACCACGCTTGCTGGGAATAAATCAACCTGAACACTCTTCAGGGTTCCGCCCAGGCTTAGGCGTCCTGAGTCAGCTTTCCCCAGTCCAAAGCCGTAGCCTGCACTGGCCTCTCTTTCCTGACATCAGCTGCAATGCTAGAACTTGTAATGTAGGGAATGGGGTGGAGGTCTGGAGAACAGAGGGGGCCTCTGGATTTCCAGCCTCTCCCAGCAGCAGTCACTACCACGTCTCACTTTAAGGGTGAGCAGGTGACATTAGCTGAATCCCAAACATTCTGAGGACCTCCCCCTACAGTGTATTGTCTCGTTATCTAAATAAATAAGGAGCCTGAAGTCATTTTGACTTATGAGCTGTTTTGACTGGAAGTTTCTTCAAAAGTAAGTTTTAAAGAAAAAAAGGATTTTTTAAAATTAGTTAGACATTCTTTGAGATGATGCTCTTTTTCATCAAAATTGTGAGTATGTGCTTGCAGAAGCTAATTATCTAAGCAAGGCTTGGAACTGACAAGGCTTGGTTGGTACCACCCAAAGGTGGCCACACATATCTGAAGTGGAAATACTGTTGCATTTGGGGACCCCTAGTTAGCAGTTATACTGATGAATGAGTGAAGAATTTAAGTGTGAGCGATTGAAATGTGTTCTTAATGTGTTCCTAACCACTGCCTTCTCTTTGGACATCCTTTATATGGGGAAGATAATTTTGTAGACCTAGGAGTTTTCTTTTCTTTAAATCACCACATGTTTTATACACTCCTAACTGGTAGGAAAAAATGTAAAATTTTAAAAGATCCAGATGATTCAACAGAGGGTGCTCAGGCAATTCATAGTTATCACTATGACCTAGAACTTGTAGGCATTCATTAAGTCACCTGGCATTCAGAGCCATCTTGTTCTGTGTGTCTGTGTGTATTTCGTAACAACTAACACGATTTTGAGGCTCACATTTGTTTGTTCGATCCTCTATGTGGACAGCTTGATATCTCCCTATGTCTAACTGTGGGTAGACTGGAATAATTTCTAAAAAGGTAAGGAAGTGAGTGTTAATGGGATATGCTCAATCTTTCAGAGACTCCTAACTTAAAGCAGAAGTTAACCTCCTTATCTATGAAGTTGACAACTACATCTACAGGAACTTTTCTGGCCTGCTAAATTCTGTTACAATTTCACAGCAATTCAGCCCTATCTGCCAGGATGCATTTTAATGTTTCTATTGCTAATTGGCATAAATGGTAGTCATTCCAACTTTTGGTCAATGTCCTAGATGATTTTGCCATTATTCTCAGTAAATAAAGTGACATTTTCTCTTTTCATGAGTCATTAAAAGAAAATATATATTGTATCTAATAACGTCAGTATTGAAGCTATATAATTGAAAATGTTCGTGTCGCAATTCAGGAAAGACATCACACAAAAATATTTTAGCTCTGATTATAAAGAGATCTTAAATTGAGTCAATGAGGCCCAAAATAGCAACAAGTCTTTGGGTCTTCAAACTTTCTGTGGTCTTGAGAAATCTCCAGGCCTCTGGATTAACCAGACTTACCCACGGGGTCTGGCCATGTTGGGGAACGCTGACTGTGGGTGTTTGGTTTTTGCGTTAGGTCTGATCAGATGCTTCTGGTCTCACTGATAACCCAACTTCCCCTAGAAATCACCTTTCTCACTATATTAATGGCACCTGTAGCCACCTGAGGGCATTCTCCAGCTACAGGAACATGTGATCTCACAAGTGGGCAGGGGAAGTGCCAGGCAGTTAGCACACCCTGGAGTAACCCTCAGCCAATAGTAGAGACATTGGAGGATAAATACTCCAGCTACCTCACCTCAGCAGTAGGAAGACTCAGAGGCTGGGAGGCGAGATTTGTGTGGTCCCCAGCAGGATTAACCCCTCATGTCCAGAACAGTGGCCTAGGGAATATAAGCATCTCTCTCCTCTCTGTCTTCCTTCTCCTCTTTACTACCAGGGATTCTTGGGATTAATTCTCAAATGAACATCTTATACTTAAATCTGCTCAAAATCAGCCTCTGGAGCAGCCCAACCTAACACAATGTAATAGCTGTATTTATCTTCCTGGCACATCATTATCCACTTTGTTCCTGTGGTTAACCTAAGTCTCCTGTCTACCTGACGTACAGCTGACATGAGGTTCCACCTCAGTGAGTAGGAGGACTTCACAATTATACTTCCATGTATTTTAGATCCAGGCAGCTAACAGCTAAGATAGGTCAATGGGAAAAAGAACACCCAGTGTGCACCACTGAGGATGATGACATGATCTCACTGAGCTCTTGATCTCTTCCACACAAACCCTTCTCCTCCTGGAGTTTCCCCACCTGAGTAAACAGCAAGCCCAACACCCAACTGCACAGGCCACATCCTTGGCCTCTCTCTTGTTCTTACATACTTTACGGGATTTATCAGTGAATCCTGATGCCTCTCCTATCAAAATACAGATGCTTCTCTATATTAAGATGGGATCATGTCCCAATACACACATCAGAAGTGTAAAACATTATAAGTGAAGAAAGCATCTGATGCACCTAACCTTAGCCCAGCCCACCTCAAATAGGCTCAGAGCACTTGCATTAGCCTACAGTGGGCAAAGTCATCAGATACAAAGTCTATTTCATAAAAAAATGTCAGCTAGCTCATGCAATTTGTTGAATACTGTATTGAAAGTGAGACACAACATGGTCGTGTTTGTACTGAGATACACAGCTGAAAGCACACTGGGGCTGAAGAACGTTTGAAGCATTGAATAATATTTTAGGCTTTATTCTGGATGATGGGGATGCTCTAGTAACAGGATCATCAGTTTCTCTCTCTTCTGATGTGGTTCAAGTCGCTGGGACGTTAACACCTGTGGATGGGTCAACAGGCATGTGCTCCTCAGGAGAATAGCAAGTGCCAATTCCTTACCCTGGTGATCGATGGCTGACAGGGAGCTGCTGCTCACTACCACTGCCCAACGTGGAGAGAGAGTCTCTTACTGTTTTTGTGTGTATTGCTAGCCTGAGAAAAGACCAAAGCTCAAACTTCGATACACAGTTTCTACAAAATTTGAAGTAGCATTTCTATTGAATGTGTATCTCTTTTGCACCATTGTAAGTCCAGGACCATCTGGATTTCCAAAATCCAGCCCACTTGCCATCACCTCTGCTGCACTGTGGTCCTAGCCACCTTCTTCTCTCACCTGGATGAGCAAAAGCCTCACACTAGTCTCCCTACTTCTGCCCTCATCCCTAACCCAGGAGTTAGTATAAAATTTTTCTGTGAAGAGCCAGATAGTAAATATCCTAGGTTTCTGGGGTTTGGGTTTTTTTGTCTGTTTGTTTTTTGAGACAGCATCTCACTCTGTTGCCTGGGATGGAGTGTTGCGGCATCAATATAGCTCACTGCAACCTCCAGCTCTGGGCTTAATTGATCCTCCTGCCTCAGCCTCCCACACAGCTGGGACTACAGGTGGGCACCGCCATATCTGGCTGTTTTTTGCTGAAATTACTTGCTTTTGCCTTAGAGCACAGAAACGGACACAGATAATAAGCAATGGACATTGAAATGTGAATTTCATGTATTTTTCATGTACTGCAAAATATAACTCTCTCTTTTTTTTTTTATTAACTATTTAAAAATGTAAAAACTACTTTTATTTCTCAAGTTGTACAAACACAGGCAGAGGACCAGATGTGGCCCAGGGACTGTAATGCGCTACCTCCCCTGGTGTCATTACCTAATAGACCAGTCCTTCTAGAGCCTGACTATCTTGTCGTTCCTCTGTAACTAACTTTCCCCTGCTGCTTATCTCCCTCTGGTTAGGAGGAAGTTTTTCCAAGACTTTTGCACAGCACTCTTCTCCTTTCCCCGCTCACTGGTCTCCTTAGGACTTGCCCCCTCCTTCCCTGCTATATATTTTCCCTGTTTCCTGAATCCTTGAACCCCAAACTAGAATGGAAGTGTCATGAGGCAAGAGATTTTATGTCCCCAGATCCCAGAACAGCATCGTTAGACACTCCATTAAGATTTGAATGAATGAATGAATCTCACTCCCATTCTTTTGCTATTGTTGATTGGAAACGAGTACAGGCACTGCTGTATGCCCCAGTAAAAACACCCTAAGTGTATGATTGAGCCAATTAAAGCCATTGGGGTTTGAACCTGTTTAAGATTTGAAGAAGTTTGGTCATTTCTTATTGTCTTCTCTTCCAGGTTGGATTAGTTACAGGGAAGAAAAGAAATAAAAATCTTCTTATCGTTGGTGGTGAGCTTGAATTTTGGAGCCAATTTCTTAATCGTCTCCTCTATACAATAATCTTATTTTCAAGAAATAACCATTATCAATTATTATTTCTTTACTTTATTCGTTAGTTCTAAGCAAATAATTTAAAAAGAAAAATACATTTCAATTGAAAGATATTATTATGATATGTCAAACGGTCTATGAAACTAGTGTATGGTGCCCCATGATCACATTAATCTACACAGCTATGATTTAATAATAAAAAAAAAAGATATTATTATGGTTTGGATGTTTGTCCTCTCCAAATTTCATGTTGAAATTTGGTCACGAGTGTTGGAGGTGGGAGGTGTTTGAGTCTTGGGGGGCAGATCCCTCATGAATGGCTTGGTGCCCTCCAGGTGACAATGAAGAGTTCTAGCTTTATGAGTTCATGCTGGAGCTGGTTTTTTAAAGGAAGCTGGCTCCCACCTATAATCCTAGCACTTTGGGAGGTTGAGGCAGGTGGATTGCTTGAGCTCAGAAGGTGGAGACCAGCCTGAACAAGAGACTCAGTCTCTACTAAAAATAGAAAAATTAGCTGAGCATTGCAGTGGGTGCTTATAGTCCCCTCCCCCCCAAGCTACTTGGGAGGCTGAGGCAGGAGGATCATCTCTTGAGCTCAAACATTTGAATTTTCTGTGAGCTACGATGCCACAGCACTCTATCCAGGGTAACAGAGTGAGATTTTGTCTCAAAATAAATAAATAAACAAAATAATAAAGGAACCTGGTGTCACCTCCTCCCTCTCTCGCTCTGTGACAGACCTGTCCCCTTCGCCTTCCACCTTGGTTGGAAGCTCCCAAAAGCCCTCACCAGAAGCTGGCATGTTGCATCTCGTAGTCTGCAGAACTAATTAGAGCCAAATAAGCCTCTTTTCTTTATAAATTGCCCAGACTCTGGTGTTCCTTTATAGCAACACAGAATTAACAAAGATATGATTCCCATTCAGTAAAATATTTCCTGGATGAATTAAAATCTGCACATAATGAAAAGATAGTACTTCTGCCAGGCACGGTAGCTCACTCCAGTAATCCTAGCACTCTAGGAGGCCAGGGCAGGTGGATTGCCTGAGCTCACAGGTTTGAGACCAGCCTGAGACAGAGTGAGACCTTGTCTCTAAAAATAGCTGGGTGTTGTGGCAGGTGCCTGTAGTCTCAGTTATGACACCACTGCACTCTACCAAGGGTGACAAAGTGATACTCTTGTCTAAAAAAAAAGAAAGAAAAGAAAAGATAGTACCTCTTACAGTCTGTAATGTTTTAAATTTTAAACACAAAAACTCAAAATAATCACCTGCAGTGACAGAATTAAAGTCACTTCCATGCTGGTTCTTGGTTTCTACAATCATTGGGCTATCACATTCATTTCAAATCTGCTGCTTAAATGCAGGAGTATGTAAGACCATAGGGCTGTGCACATTACCTGCTCTTGAAGCAAGTGCAAAGTAGCCTTGAAGCAGATGCCTGCAGCTGGGCCCAGGAGTGCTCCAGATTAACTTCATGGAGAATATAATGCTATCAAAAGACACTACTAAAAATATGCTGATTTGAACCTAACATCTATTTCTTCCTTTTCTTTCTTTCTCTCTCTCTCTCTTTCTTTTTTTGAGACAGAGTCTTACTCTGTGGTCCAGGCTACAGTGCCCTAACATCAGCCTAGCTCATAGCAACCTCAGACCCTTGGGCTCAAGTTATCCTCCTCCCTCAGCCTCCCAAGTAGCTGGGACTACAGGTGCCCACCACAATGTCAGCTAATTTTCCTATTTTTGGGAGATACAGGGTCTCACTCTTGCTCAGGCTGATCTCAAACTCCTGAGCTTAAGTGATCTCCTGCCTCAGTAGCCCAGAGTGCTAAGACTGCAGGAGTGAGCCACCACACTCAGCTTAACATCTATTAATATATTATTAAAGCAATTGTGTAGGATTAGGACCAACAAAAGGTTTTTTGCCAAGGAAGAAGAGTTCATGACTGGTGGTCTTTAGGTGAAAATAAAAAGCGGACAGAAACTTCCATGGGTTTTAAGGTTGTTTTTAGCGTTTCTCAAACAATCCATTGTATCATGCCCTGGGTGGGACCACTCCCAGCCTCCACCCTTGATGTGCTACAGTTTATCATTTCTCCCTGTTTGGGAAAATCTCTGATCCTTGGTAGTCAGAGGTAGCTGCTGAGCGTGCACAGCGTGTTCCTACACGCCTTAGCAGCAACCACATGGCCCATCCTTCCTCAGTTACAGCTAGTGAGGGCTGAGAAGGATGGAGGGAAGTTTATTCAAAACCTTTTATTTTACACAGAAAATTTTCATTTATGCGATGAGTTTTTAAAAAAAAATTACAAATTCTTTCATTTACATTATTTTATTTGGTTCTCAGGGAAACCGTTTAAGCAGGCAGGCTGAACATTATGAGCCATCTGGAAAGCGGATATTGGGAGACTCCAGAAGTTCAAGGAGGTGCTCAAGGCCACTCAACCCAAGCCTAGTCTTAAATCCTCAAGGACATGTGAGGCCTATATTTGCTTTTTACAATTAAGTTGAATTCAATACCATTTGCTTACACACCCAGGTTTGGAAATCATTACTTTTACTGGAACTCTGAGGTAACTTTAAAATCCACAGAGTAGCTGAGGGAACTGCAGTTTCCCAAGGGAAACAGGTGAATTTGATTTGTCTTTGTGCTCCTATATAGGCTCTCGATAGGTGTTTGTTTCATGGATGAATGGAATGGAGGGAGGGCCTCCATTTCTGATGCTGGACAGTCCTGAGCTCCTGTGAGCCTAGTGCTCTGAGCTTGGTGGCCCTGACGTGACAGGCTCACTGACCATGTCAACAAAGAGCGGTGCAAAGACCTGTGTGCCTTCACCTAAAGAAGAAAAGATTGAAAACAGGCTCCAAAAGTATTCACAACGGTAACAATGTCATTTCTGAGTACAGGCGTTTTCTCTACCTTGATGTTGTAGAAAACCTTGTTCAGGCCATTGAGCCCAATGTGTTTTCTCTACGACTAAGGATGTGTGTGCTGCTGCCATGATGTCTGTGGACAGAGATGTTAGGCTGAACAGGGTGGTAAAGGAGGGACTATGGGAGGACAACCTACTGAGACTGAGATGCCGGACGGAGTCTGGGGCAGCTGGCTGAGGGAGCCGGCGTGTCTGCTGGAACAGGCTGAGAGGACAGGTGCACACAATGCCGTTGTCAGAGTAGGGGCAGCGACACTCTGCTGGCACAGGGCAGGGTGGGTAGCCCTAGGAAGATTACATTAATCATGAAAAGACTTTTTCCAACTTTCCAAATCATGTCCATTAAAAACTGCCATTAACCTGTAATACCTTTGGGTACGCCAAAAAAATCATAGTGCTCTCAGACGTGCTGCCAACAGAGGCAGCCTGAGAACACTGTGTTGATGTACCCATCTCACAATACTTCTACAGATGGACCCCCGTCTCACGGATAACACCACCACCTTGATAGAGTAAACACGCTGACCTCCGTCCTCATGGTAGGCAGGGGGTGGGAAAGGTACTTGGTTCAGGTAAGGTTCCCAAGACCATGTGCTTTCCCCATGTCCACCCCCTCACACGCATGTGAGGAGCTGTCTTTGAAAAGGAAACTGGTAGCATTTCGAACCAGTGGTGGAGCTTCCAGGAAAGAACATCTTGACAAACACAGCTGTCCAAGAGGGGCAGGTGCTGTTGTAGAAGGTTGTCAGGGCCTCGGGATGGAACAACTCAACTAGAGGCATGAGCTCCGCTTAGAAAGAGTGTGGTGGGGGACTAGCCCTGTCAGCCATCCTTAAGTGCAGAGTCAAAGTCACATTGGGCCAGGCCCACAGGGGTTAGTAAGGAACTACCGAGGGGTGGTCTTTCCACAGCTTTCTGGGAAGATGTGCTGCTCACACATGGGCTACTTCACCTGCCTCTATAGAGAATTCCGGGCACACACTAAGAGGACCCAGTGAATTCCAGGCCTGATGACTCATGCCAAAGGACGGCGACTCCTTACTGACACGACAAATCCTGAAAAAGAAAAGACAGTAGGGAGAATGCAGGGCCATGGGACAGGGAAAGGGGGAATTGTGGGGATTGTGTGGAGCAGGGCCTGGGGTCCCATCTTAAGACATTTTGCGCTAAGCTCAGCTATGGAGGAGTTGAGACCATGAGTGAACCATATTAGGTTGAGATGGGCAGTCCCAGGAGCCTGTCAGTTAAGACAAGTTCAGGTAGCATTTTCCATGTGGTGGCAGGTGTGACTGAAGCCAGACAGCTGGGTTGGAATCCTGCTGTGCTGTGTGACCTCCAGCCAATTTTATAACCTCTCTGTTTCCTTGCCTCTGAAAGGAGTTACGCTGTTTTCAATATAAACCTTGAGGTTTAAATAAGAGAATGCAACATGGCTAGCATGGGGCCTGCCACCTACTAAGCCAGTGGTTCTCAACCTGTGGGTCACAACTCCTTTGTAACAATAAAAATACATTGTGGCGTTAGGAAGGTTGAGAATCACTGTACTAAACAGTCACTAAATAGTAGCTGTTATTATTATTTTTATTATTTTTTTGAGTTTAGGACTTTTAAAAGGCCTATTCTATAATGCTCATTATTTGAATACATTCTAACTCTTCAATTTATGCTTGGATTCAAGAAATGGGAAATGGCTGGGCAGAGTGGCACAAGCTGTAATCCTAGCACTTTGGGAGGCCAAGGCAGGAAGATTGTTGAGGTTGGGAGTTCAAGACCAGGCCCCATCTGTACAAAAAATAGAAAAATTAGCCAGGTGTAGAGATGCACAACTGTAGTTCCAGGTACTTTGGAGGCTGAAGCAGGAGGATTGCTGGAGTCCAGGAGTCTGAGGTTGCAGTGAGCTAGGATGACATCATTGCACTTTAGCATGATAGTCAGGGAATCTTCCGAGTACCAGGCTGAGATCCTCCATCTGTAAAATGCAGATGATAATAAGGCCGACACCCTACATGTCTACTAGGATTAAAGCAAATATAAGCAGTCTTCAAGTTATGAATATCTGACAGGTGTATGACTCACATTTACGAATGGAAACTATTACAGGTAATAGGCAAATATACCTGTTCCAACTTATATACAAATTCAACTTAAGAACAACCTGATAGCACCTGTCACATTTGTGACCCAGGGACTGCCTAGACTGCATATTTAGCCCAGCAACTTTTCTATGGAAAGAACTCAAAAATGTTAGCAGTTATCTTCACTCCTGAAACTAATCATATCATCATCACCATAGTCTTTTCTAAAATTTTGGCATATGGAGTCTTTTTTTAAAGTTTTTGAAATTTTATTTTCAGGAATTACCTAGTTTTTAGTTCACTCATTGATTACCATTCACACACACACACACCCCCACACAAGACAATTTAATCAGGATTTTATTGTCTAATTAATAAATATTTACTAATGTTTGTTCTACACTGCTTTAGTAGACTGCTCTAGTGTTGTGAAATCTCTACTGTCCTTATCAGGGTAGTTCAGGACATTGTTTCTCGATTAATTCATATTTCTCATGGATCTTAACATAGCGGCTCTTAACCGGGGATGATTTTGTCCCCTAGGCAGTATCTGGAGGCATTTTTGTTTGTTACAACTGACTAGGATGTTGCTACTCACATCTAATGGGTGAATGTCAGGGACGATGGTAAACCTAAAATGCACAGGACAGCCCTCCTATGCACAAGAAAGACATATCCAGCCCCCAATGCCAATAACTCTGAGGTTAAGAAACTCTGGCCTAATGGTTTCTTGACCATTTTATCCTTTCTGTGACCTCTGCTTAAGAAATGCCAAGGGGTTTAAAGTCTGACATCTCTGTGGACAATGCCAACAGAAACTTTCTCAAAAAAGCAAGTTGTAGGAACCTGCAACTTTTTTTTTTTTTTTTTTTTTTTTTTTTTAGAAAAGAACAAAATCACAGAGAACCAAAGCACTAAAACATTCCACCCATTCCACCCTTTCAACTGGGTTCTGTCCCCTGGCTGGGGTGTGAGCAAAGCCTCAGCTAAAGCAACATTTTCAGTTCTAAGCAAACCTCTTAAAACATCCACGGAACATGCGCATTTAGGCCTATTTGCCCAAGATCACAAGGGGGGAAGGGATTGTGTTTGGGGGGCTGATTATGCTGAACTTTCAACCCTTCTTGGCAATGTTTGCTGGCCAGAAAGCAAAGCCAGCTGTAACTTGGACAGTACTTTACACAAACAGACAACACAGGCTGTTATCTCCTAAATTGGAGGCTTTCTACAATGTCTTCTCATGTGGGCACTGGACTCAGGCAGGAAGACCACCCACAGGCAAACACACAGCACCTCCCAGGGAGACCTCTAATCACCCACATTCTCACCACCTGTTCTGGGGCCCGGTTATCAGATGTGCTGGGGCCAGTTAATAACTGTTTATAAGCCATAAATGGAAGTGATCATGGCAGAGAGCTGATAAACATTTGGGGGCAAATTATTTGTGTAGCTGACTGTCATTTGCACCCTTCTCAACTGCTTGAAAGTATGTGTTTCAGGTTACAGGATGTCCACATGGCTTTGCTTGTGGGGTGGGGTGTCTACTGAAGTGCTGTGTCTGTGGTCTTGATCCAGGTCATAGATAATGATCACTGCCCTGGACATTTTCAGCCTCACCAGATCTTTTTCCTTATTCTGTTGAGGGGTTAAAAAGAAAAAAATTCAAAGCTAGAACTCCCTAAAGTATTTCATGCACTTTGGAAACTCACATCTCAATTTTGAATGGAAATACATTGACAGGGCATTTAGCTCTGAGTTGATTAGCAAGTGAACTTTTATACATTCCACTCATTAGTTTAGGATTTGAGTTTGGTTTTTGACTCCCAACCTCCACCCTGCAAAGAAGGTGAGGGTGGGGATGCTGCTTTCAACTGTCAGCTCACATTGAGGCAACTGCAGACACAGAATTGTGACTGCATGGGCCAGCAAAAGAAGCATTTCAGGAAAGCAACATGGCTGTAGTTGAACCACTTTCTTCCCTTGTGTTGGCAGCTATTGGATTAAAAGGCCAAAAGAATTTTAGAAATGAAAATGATGTCTGGAACAGGAATCAGGACCCTGGACATTCAAAAGTGACACTGGTTCTCTCACCTGAAGAGTTGGGGAGTGAGAGGAGTGAGCTGGTCCAGCCCTGGGGTGCTGTGTGCAGGGATTTCTGCCTCTGTCTTTCCAGGAAAGCCACAGCTGGGAACTGGGAATGGCTGGAGTTTCTAGAGGCTCTGGGCTGCCAGTGCTGGGCCCAGGGCTCCCAAATTTAAGGCAGTGTTAAGGGGCAGGAATGTCACCTGCCAGAGGCCAGTTCCAGTTTCACTGCTCTCTTGCTGGGTTATGTGATCTTCAGCCTTCAGGTCTGGGCATTTCTGGCAGCTACAGAAATTTGGCTCACAAACCATCCTTGGGTGAGATACAACTTTATCTCAGACAAGATTACCAACCATTTTAGGACATATGAGAAAGGCCAGCGTGCCAAAGGGAATAAATGTCAGAGTTTAGGCTGGAGAGAGTGGAGGCTTCAGGGAGATTGGAGAGGCCTCCGTGGGTGGTCACATTCAGGTGAGGTCACACTCCGGCATGGCCAGATGCCTCAGTAGAGGGTGGCTTTTAAAGGGAAAGGCAGTTTATCTGTTCTGAAGATGTAGAAAGGGGTTGTGCAAGCTAACCTTGGGGAGGCAGGATATGGTCAGACTGTGAAGGCCTTGAGTTCTTGGTGAAGAGGTCAGTCTTTTACTTGCCATGTCCTACCTGGAAGGGCTGGAAAGCAATGATTTAAGGCAGGTGGGTCAGGTGAAAAGGTCATATCCTTGAAAAGGTAAGATGTCTGAGGGAGAGACTGGTACTAGTCCAGGCATGAGGACCGAGCAGCTCAGAGGCAGCTGGGATGGAGGTCTGCAGAGACCCTGGAGAAAAAGCAGCTGGACTCACTGAGGAGAGTCAGTGAGAGCAGGCAGGAGGCCCGGCCCCATCCCCAGCGACTGAGAAAGTGAAACACCTTCATCAGAAACCAGGGAGTCTTGAAGAAGGAAGGAGAGCTTCATACACATGGAATTTGGGGCAAAGCATCCAAATGGAAATGCCTAGTTGGTAGGTGGAACTGCAGAACTGGAATGGAAAACTGTTTTTGCTTCTTTATATTTCAATTCAATTACTAGCACTTGGAAGGCAAGAGCAATGTCCCGGGATAAAATGTACATTACAATGAGCACCAATGATGCAATGAATTATTAACAAGGGCACAGGCCTGTAAAAGCAGGATTATGATCATTGTCATGCTCAATTTGCAGGTCCAGATTCAAAGAAGTTCAGAAATTTTATCCAAGATCACACGGCTTGTAAACGACTGAACAGGTCCAGCTGAAGGTAAAGGCTATGCCTTTGCCATTCTTCCTCTACATCCTCTCTTGAATTATGTAGGAATTCTTTCATGTGAAGAAAGAATTTTGCTCCTCTACCACTTGTACAATGGGTTTGTTTTTTGATATGTGTTCCATATTAATCTTTCTTTAATTAATTAATTTATTTATTTATTTATTTATTTATTTATTTATTTATTTATTTGAGACAGAATCTCAAGCTGTCACCCTAGGTAGAGTACTGTGGCATCACAGCTCACAGCAACCTCAAATTCTTGGGCTCAAACGATTCTCTTGCCTCAGCCTCCCAGGTAGCTAGGACTACAGGTGCCTGCCACAATACCTGGCTAATAACCTTTCTTTCTGCTACCAAATTTCTTATATGAAAATCAAAATTTTATGAGTCCTCTATTTTTAAAAGCAAAACAAAAACAATAAAGTCTTGGCCTCTTTTTCGTAAAAGCATATAGAACTAGAGACATCCAATTAATCATCATTCCTTACTAAGTTAAAAGTTATACCCCCTTTTTTTTTTCTTTGGCCAACCAATGGGAATTTCTGAAAAACAAAAGAGACAATATAAATTTACTCAGTATAAATTTTTTTATTATACAGCGTTTATCTAGAAGTTTTTGTTATTAGAATTTGTAGAAAAAACATCACTAATTTTCTAAAAGTAGAACGTATGTGCCTCTCTTCCAGATAGCTTGCATGCCACATTGATCCTTATGCATGTTAAACATTATTGACCTATTTGGAGAAGGAAAGCACACAAATTACATAAGCAAGGTCTTGAGGTAACTAGAAGTTAGAATTTAAGAGAGGTATTTACCATTGCTACTCTTAAACTCACACCAGAGCCAAGCTACCTCCTATATAGTTTCAGGGGAAAATGAAATCAGAAACCTAGCAATGGTGATTTTTACAGAGTTAAAGGTTTTTGCCAAATTTGGGTTCTGAAAGGAATTTCTCTACAGGGCCTTTTGGCAGAGACCTTGCATTTTTTCCAACTTTCACCTGGAGCCTATAGCTGGGATTCTCTATTGTATAATCAGTTTGCTTCAATCCTTCCTTCTCTCCTCTTTAATTGGAATCATGGAAAAATGACCTAGTATTGAAAAAGAAAATAGCATGTGAGAGTACGTTACGATATATCTTTGCTGATGACTAGCCATTTCTTCCTCTGTAACCAATTAGCAGGCAAGAAAAGAACAGTTTCCATTAATTTGCTGGAGAATTAGCATTTTCTGTCAAGTTGCTCTTTTACCCAAGGAATTTCTGCTCAGCAGTGAGAAAAATCCCTTGGCAAAGCAGCCAATTGGTAGCTTGGTGAAACCATTGTTTCTGTGTTAATGATCCTTTTATTCTATGAGTCTAATCACAAAATCAGTAGGTCCACAGAAGTCTAACACACATTAAGTTAAGCTGTTGGAAAATGGGAAGAAATTGCTTTCCTATTTTGTGTTATTTCGTTTTTAAATCAAAATGATACGACTTTTTTTATATGGTTGTCACAGACAGGATTTCACTCCTCTGGACAAGGAAAAAAAAAGCAAAAGTAAATTAATAAAAAAAAAGAAAGTTGTGGGAATTTTTTTAATCCTATATTTAAACTATAGAATCATTATGTATTGTTCCTTAGATGAAGAAAAATTAAGGATTGATTTTGTTGCTGAAATCTACTTTGCAATCCTGGGGTCCAGGATGATGGAGAAACCAAGACTGGGCATGTGCAGGCCGGCATCGCCACACTGCCCTCTGGTGGCTATCCACATCCGGGCGTCTAGGTTGAGGCCGGGGTGAGTCAGCTGGGCGCTTTTGGGCAGTCCATGGGCTCTGTGGGCCAGCTGGGGAAAGTCACTACGGAGACATACAGCCTGGGACCCACATTGGGAGAGCACATGGAAGACGGTTGAGACTCAGAGAAACAGAAAGGAATGAGGAGAAACCGAGTCATTGAACTCATAGAAAGCCAAGATGCAAGTTCGGTGTTTTCAAGAGAAGATAAAGTGCATGTGAGAAACCTTCCAGGGAAGCAGCATTGAGCTTCTGGTATTATTTTCATCAAAGTATATGAAATTTATCAAAACTATTTTTACTTAGGAAGTATTTCTAACATACAGGAACGTTAACAAAATAATATAGCTGGCATCTATGTATCCAGGTAGAAGGCAGACTTTGAAAGTGAGAAATCTTAGATGTCTATTGTGGTGCAAGGGTGAGTTTTTGTTTCATTGTTTTATCAGTTTTGTGCCTGCCTCACCTTTGTCCCAGGACTTGGTTTTCTGACCTCCACCACTGGGCTGTGGGTTCCTGGGGGCAGGGGTGGTGTCATCTTCATTTTTGTGTAACCAGTATTGGGACTGAGCAGTTGCTCAGTGTATGCGGAATGCACATCAAATGCATTCACTTCGAGCATGGCCAAGTAACGGTCCCACTTCCTCCAAAATAAGGGGATTGTGTGGCTTTTAGGTGGTGTTTACCATATGCTGGTGAAATGGCCTGGACCTCAGACACCTTCACATCAGGAGCCACTTCAGGCTAGCTCCAGGGGCTGTGGCCTGGCCCTGCTGCTGGTGTCTCTCCATCACTGATGTGGCAGAAGCAACTGAGCCAGTCGTGCTCAGACACAGGGTTTGGAAAAGCAGTGGGAACACCAGTTCCTTCTCCTCATTTCAAATGACGGGGTATTGAAACTCGAATATGGGAGAGCAATAATTGAAAGCAACAGGTTGACCTCCACAGCCTATTCACAGTTTTGCTAACTTCTTAGAATGTTTCCTGATGAAATAAGTTAGACTCCTTTTTCTTTTCTTTTAAACCTCTTCTTGTCCTTGGGAAAATCATTTCACAGGGCCTCATCTGTGAAGTCAGAACAAGAGCTGCTAGAATGAAAATACCGAAGACCGGGTGATTATAAACAGCGTAAGTTTATCACTCCCAATTCTCAAGGCTGAGAGAAGTCTAAGATCAAGGTGCCAGGAAATTTGGTGTGTCTGGTGACGTAGTGGTCCAACACCCTGAGGAGGAGCTGAATCTAAATTGAGAAAGAGATTGAGGTGACATCCTTATATTCCCATAAGCCTTGTGTAATGATAAAACAGGAGCCAACATGTATTTATTGAGCATTTACCACATGCCAGTCTCATCTTAATCCTCATGACAACCTGGGAGGGGCTGCCATTATCATCACTGTAGAATAGATGAGGAAACCAAGGCATGGAGAGGTTATGTAAATCCCTCCAAGGCCAACCATCTGGGCAGAGCCAGGATTCAAATCCAAGCACATTTGACACTCCAGCCTAAGCAAACTGCTACTAAGCTGCAGGTGCAGGTGCACGCAGGTGCACGCTGCCACCAGAACTCTCCCTTGTTTCAATTGTTGTTTATGTATCTTTCCCCCACTTGATTATGAGATCCTTAAGGACAAGATAAAACTGTTTTATTTTAGCAAATAAAAAAAAAAAGAGGAAAGAAACATAAAAATTGTTGTAACATGGAAAGATGGTAAACAGCTCTGACTCGGCAGTTTTGCTTATGGGAACTCTCTGACCCTCTGTTAATATTGATTTCTATATCAAGCATGTGTCCATAAAGTAATGAGTGATGAGACTTTAGTTTTTGGGTTATTCATTTATTTTCTTTAACAAACCAGATGAGACCTGCATTCTAGTTCTAGCACTGGCTATGAGAACTTGGGCAAGTCACTACATTTTTCTGGCACATAAACCTTAAGGTTCTCCTGTTCTAGAATTCTCTGTAATGATAGTCCCCTACCCCATCAGCACACCATGAACCACTGGACCTTAAATTCTCATGCAGCAGTTTATCTCCAAACTCCTCCATGCCACCATCACCCCGGGATTCTAGGAGCTCTAAGGGACGGGGGTAGCCAGTTGCTGCCCTTGGAAGCCCCCCAATCTACTTTCCTCTCTCTCTCCCACTATACCCATAACCTAATATCACCAGCACACACGCGTGGTCCCAACCCCCACTTTTTATTTGTATAATCATAAGACCCAATTAGTTCCTCATTAGGGAATGCTGAGGATCCATCTGCACGACAGCACATGTGTATTCATTTTTGCTGTTCATATGTGTGTGTTCTCCTGTTATGAGGTTAAGTCATTGGTGTGCTGGGGGAAGCTCACAAGAGTTAACTGCGACATTTTCAGGTATTTTGCAAGCCAACCGTCAAATGGTAGCTTGAGATACTTACACAGTGGAAATTGGCAAAACTACAACTCACTCTTCCAGAACCATTGTTAAACATCTACCAGCGCATCACTAATCTAGATGCTCATTTGTTCTAGTGAGTATTTGATTTTTACTGATATATTTTTCTGGTCATGTAGGCTGCTGCATTTCTCACACCACTCTTTCCCTCTTGTGATCGCAGTATGTAAGTTTCCATAATTGTCCCTTCATGGTGATTTTGGATACTTTCCATCTAAAACCAATGGATCCTCATGATTCATATGTGTCCAGTTATGTATTTTTAGGAAAGACCTTCATGGTCAGAGCACCACAAGCCCAGACTACACTTAGAATTCTAGTATCTCAACCCTGAAGAATAAGAGTAAAAAAAATAAAACAAATTAATGTAGTATTAACGCAAAATGAACACCTGTCTTGGGAATAATAATGTGCGATAAATAAGGCATGATTCAAAATATTGTGCTTTTAGAATTATTTATAGTGAATAATGAAATAAAGAAGTAATATTTATAGTGAAAAATGAAATAAAGAAGGAAATAAAAACTATAATTCTGTCCATTCGAAAATGTTAACATATTTCACCATATTGCTAAGCTTCAAGATCTATTTTTGACTCTCTTTACAGACAATCCATATTTAAATATCAGAGCATATTTCACAAACCAGAGCATTTGTATCACTTGATAGCTTGTTAGAAATACAGAACTTGTGGCCCACTCTTACCATTTGATTGTTGACATGATTCCCAAGTGATTTTATACAACCTTACTAGGTTTTAGAAGCATAAACCTGAATGATTTTTTATATAGATCGTTTTCTAAAATCCAGTAGAAAGCATTTGTAATTTGTTTCAAAAATTGTCTCTAATATTTAACTCAGAGTGCTTATTTTTAGAATATAATTTGCCGTATGATTAAATGGTAGTTATTTAGTAAAAGTTTTTCTCCAGAAAAGTATGCTAATATAGGTTTTTCCAAAAATATCAAATTTAACTTGAATTATCTTATTCATCTTACATGCTCTTGTGAACAAAAGTACACAGTTTAAGTATATGTATATTTGGATAAAGAGCATTTCCAGATCTTTTCAGCAGGAAGTGAACTAACGAGGACATCCAGAGGGAGGGAAGAAGGGAGAAGGAGAAAGAGACACCCTAGTATCTTAATTTTTTTTTTTAATATTGAAAGTATATTTCTCATAGAAATTTTTGTAGCTGGTTGAATGAAAATTTGTCATCTTTTCCAATGAACAGAAGAAGGTGAAGAAAATTGACTTTTTAAAACTTTTAAATTGAAAGGAAGTGAAAAGATGATAAAGCATTAGGACAAATATTTCATTAAACCACAACTGGCTAAAGCTGGCCAATGAGCACTGTCTTCAAGGGAGAACTGAAGAAATGGGAAAGCTTTTCTGACAAGTAACAGATTTATTCTAGAGAGCCAAGTCTGTCTAAAATTAAGACCTCTGAGGTGGGATCTCACCTAATGAGCACATTGTGAGGGTGTATAACACGCCCCCTGGGTGAGGGGCTCTTCTACAAATGGAACTTTGCCCCGGAAATGAGAACAATGTAATCTAAATATTGTACCCTCATGTTAATTTGGATGAAGTTTAAAAACAAATACAAAGTACGAAAAAAATAAAATTAAGACCTCATTCAAATAGTGTCTTTAAAGCTGCACCATTCAGTACTATAAGCAACAGCCACAAGTGGATATTTACATTTGAATTAATTAAAATTAAATAATTCATCTATAAGAGACAGGCTTCAGATTCATAGACACAAATAGGTTGAAAGTTTTGCTTTCTAAAAGATGTGCCATACAGGGGCTGGGTGCGGGGCTCACTCCTGTAATCCTAGCACTCTGAGAGGCCGAGGTGGGTGGACTGCTTGAGGTTAGGAGTTTGAGACCAGCCTGAACAAGAGGGAGATCCTGTCTCTCTAAAATAAAAAAAAAAGATGTACCATGCGAAATATAATCAAAACAGAGCTAGATATAAGTGGCTGTATTAGCAGACAAAATAGCCTCCAAGAAATATTATTACAGAAAAAGAGAAACATTTCATAATGATAAAAGGATCAATATATCTGGGAGATATACTAATTGTAAATGCACATGCACTTAGCAACAGAGCCGCAAATACATGAAGCAAGACCTGAGAAGTTTGAAAGGAGAAATGGACAACTGAACAATTATAATAAGAAAATTTCAATTGTTGGAACAACCAAACGGAAAATCAGCAAGGATATGGAGGACTTGAACAACAATATCAACTAACTTGAACTAAGTGATTTTTTATTTATGCATGTGTGTGTATTTTTATATATACATGTATATACATATGCACATATACAAATAATGTATATATATATGATTTTATGTATATAAATATATAGGTATTTACATAGACACATGTGTATTTATATATATACATGTATGTTCGTGCATAAATACATATGTAATGGATATATATATATATAATTTTATAGAGATATGTATATCCCACATGACTCTACCCAACAACTACAGAAAATTAAGCAAATGAAAACTTCAGCTCCTCAGTTACACTAGCCACATTTTGAATGCTCAGTAGCCACACATAGCTAGTGACTACCATATTTCCACAGAAAAATTACCAAACATTTTCATCATCTCGGAATGTTTCGCTGGAAAGTGCTGCTCTAGATTTCTTAGGAACTTACACAAAAGTGTAAATTTTTGTGCTAAGAAGAAGGTTTTACCTGCTCACCAACACCCTCATCACATTTTTAGAACTGCTTAAAGTGTGACTTAAACATAACTAAACACACAGCATTTTCATTTTTTTTCTAAGTAACCATCTCCAAAAGAGTATTCCCCTTATGTACACAGCTTTTTCCAATAATGCTGGCATTGCCCAAAACAATTGCTGAACCTCCCTCTGAGAAATGCCTTTCAGATTAAAAAAAGGAATACTGCCTTATTCCTGCATAATTGTTCCCTGGAGCAAAAAGTATTCCCCAGGGTATCACCCATCTTTTCCACCAGACTCAGCTCTGGATGACTTTGAACTATTTCTTAAACTTGCACTCCCCCAGAAGTGAAGATTCCTCAGCACTGAAGCATATTCAAAGAAATGTGCCTGATGAACTCAAGGCCATGCCCGAAGAGTGCTGGCAGGACCATACTCAGAAATGACTTCAATGTTGAAACAGATCATCTGCCAAACTGTGCACTTTGGAGCCAACAGTATTCTTTCTAAAACAGTAATCCCAATTACTCAGTATATGAAACTGGTATGAATAAACTTCCCGCCCAAACACTCATTATTGAAAGGTTAAACAAAACATAAATCAAAGAGAAAATGTGGGAAATGCATTACATTTTAAATTTCCATTTTTTTCTTGGATGGGAAATTTTAAGGAAACATCATGAGACAAAACCTAATTTGACATCTCAGGGCAGAGTTTCCCACAGTGCGATTGGACAGCCTATCAGTATAGCAGGGGAGGTAAGATTTCTTCCTCACTCATCACTAGCTCATGGCTATAACCTAGACACCTATAACAAAAGACAGCTTAACAAGAGGAAGTGCACAAATTTATTTAGTGTAAGTTTACATGAGCCTTTGGAGAGGAAGACACGACAAACCTGGGACATCTCCTTAGGTTTGATGGGTAGTGGATAATCATGGGGCAGTATGATTGGACGTGTGTGACCTGATGACAATAAGCTGGAGGAACTCAACAAGACCCTTTTGTTTATATTCTTATCGATGGCCCTGTATCTTTAGCGATAAGGAAGTTCCTCTCTTCCAAGTCTAGGGAAGGCACCTCTCAAATGAGGGTCTTACTACCTGCTTCGGGGAGCTAAGCATAGCCTTCCTGTCTCTGCTGTTTTCTCAAATGCCAAGGTTCCAGGTTTGTGTCCTGAACCTTAAGAGAATCATCTGGAGAGGTTGTTGAAAATGAAGATGGCTGGGTCCACTTTGGAATCTATGGAATCAGAATCTCCAGGTGAAACATGGGGAATTTTACCTGACCTCCTAGATGACTCCTATGTCTTATAAATTCTGAGATACTTGTTCCAAAGTTTGATTAAGTTCTAAGGAGGATGGTTTGTCTTTAATCCCATTAGCTGGTTATTGTCTTTACCATCAAGCATGCATCTTACAGGGGTACATGTGAAACTTACTAAATGTAGAATATAAACATCTTAACACAGTAACTAAGAAAATGCCAGGAAGGCTATGTTAACCAGTGTGATGAAAATACGTCTTATGGTCTATAAAACCAATGTACGGTGCCCCATGATTGCATTAATGTACACAGCTATGATTTAATAATAAATACATTAAAAAAAAAAAAACAAAAAAGAATGCTCCACGACAGTCCCAGGCAAGGACCAAGCCTGGTAGCATTCACAAGAGAGATACATGCCTCTTCTATTTCCCACAGTTTCAGATTTATGAAGAAAAGTTGGCTAAAGAGAGAGTGCCCAGCATCCCAAGACCCATGAGTAGATTTTAACTAAGACATTTGAGATTAGAGAGAAGCCAAATGCCATTCTTACCTTAAGAAAAAGCCCTTAGGTCCAGGGACATGTCTGCATATTTATGATGAGCTTCATATGTGCTGAGCAAAAGATGAATAACAATGGCCAAAGTTAGCTGGATTTTTCTTTTAACCTCTAATGACAGATTTGAACCCCATCTGAAAGCTGACCTTCAAGTCCCTATTTTATTATTCTAAGCCAGCATTATTAGCTACAGGAAATAATCCTGTTGGTGGAAGGAAATACTTAAGGAGGCGTTTACTTTAGTCTTTGCCAGGCGTGTGATGAGAAGCTGAATGCAAGGTGTGTTTTATGTTCACCTCATAGTATTAACATGTGCGGTAACTGATTCATTATTTTAGAAATGGATATATCTTCTGGGTAAATATGAAAAGTTAAATGGGGCAGCGCCCATACCTCAGTGAGGAGGGCACTGGCCACATACACTGACACTGGTGGGTTTGAACCCGGCCCCAGCCAGCTAAAGCAACAATGACAACTGTGTAACAACAACAACAACAACAAAATAGCCGGGCATTGTGGCGGGCCCCTGTAGTCCCAGCTACTTGGGAGGCTGAGGCAAGAGAATTGCTTAAGCCCAGGAGTTGGAGGTTGCTGTGAGCTGTGATCCCACAGCACTCTACTGAGGGTGACATAGTGAAACTGTCTCAAAACAAAACAAAACAAAAAAGGAAAGAAAAGTTAAATGACTAGGTCTTTGTGGCCAATGATTGGTGGGGGGAAATTGAAGCAGTAAATTGGGCAATTTCAGCCAAAGGGAAAATAACAACATTGCCTCCTCTATAGTGCCCAGTTTTGGCCTGCTAATCCCCCATTCTTGTCCTTATGGAAATAAGGTTCATTTCAGAGTATCACTCTGAATTTGATTGATTGAGGAATTGACTTTTCCTTGGTTACTTACCTTCTATCACAGTATCGCCAAGGCCACTTTTCATGGCTGTCAAGTGTGGATTCTGGCGTCCCATTGATTGTATTCAAATCCCAGCTGTAGAATCTGGGTGACCTGGCTTGAATGAGAAATCATCCCCACCTGCCAGAGGCAGAGAGGTTTCCCAGAATGTGGGATGTTCAGTGCTAAAACCAGCAAAGTCCCACGTGGACTGAGACACGCTGGCCATCCTAGACCTGGAACAAGTTATTTCACCCTGTCAGGCTTTAGTTTCCTCATTTGTCACGTGGGGATAACCAGTCCGAGTGACCTATCTTGTGGAGTCAGGTACTGCAGGAGGTACAGCCCTGAAGCACTTGGAACTGTGCCTGGTCCCTCGGTGCGGATATGTTTGATGTCACTTTTACACTAGCTGTGCCTGCTCCTCCTCCTGAGCCTACAGATGGGGAGTGGATGCCATGTGATGACGGAACGTGGCCAGAACCAGACCATGATGTCACTTACAGAAGATGTTGTGAAGCACCCACAAAAACCTTCCTTCCTGTGTGGGTGAAAGTTGAGATGCTTGCACAACAGGTACTTGGTATGGTCCACGAGGTAGCACTTGTGATATTTAGGGCATGAATGTGAAGCACATTTCCAGACAGGGTAGTGTGATCTTGGTAGGCCTGCAGGATGCTGTGAAGAACGATTAAAAACAAAGACCAAGTTAAGGAAAGTGTGCCACACTCTGTGTGGCCGCCGTTTACAGTATACAAGACATTTGAGATTAGAGAGAAGCCAAATGCCCTCCCTTCTTCATCACAATCAACACATGAGCACGTATTCTATTATGTGCCAGGCCTTGTGTGTCACCTGCACTGGAGCCATGTCCTGAACACAGCAGACAATGCCTTTTATCCTAGTAGGCCCATGGCCGGTGAGCACCTACCATATGCCATGCAGTCTTCTAGACTTCTGTCCTGTAGCACTTATAGTCCAAGAAACAAACACATATATAGAAAACTGTCAGGGTGCCAAGAGAACAGTAATGCCTAATGCTCACCCAGTGCCTACTCAGGGCCTGGCCCTCCTCCCAGGGCTCCACGCATATTATCTCACTGAAGCCTCACAATAACCCACCTCATATTAAACTGAGCAAACTCATATTGAATGAGTTATATTATTAGTGATTTTTATCCTTATTTTATTTTTTTTAATTATGTATTTTTATTGTTAAATCATAGCTGTGTACATTAGTGCAATCAAGGGGTACAATGTGCTGGATTCATATACAATCTGAAGTATTCTCATCAAACTGTTCAACGTAGCCTTCATGGCATTTTCTTAGTTACTGTATGTAGGCATTTGTATTCTGCCTTTAGTAAGTCTGAGGAAATGGCGCACACAGATAGGAGCCACACTCACACTCTTCACCACTACATTAAGCTGTTTCTCCAGAATAGTAATTTTCAGTCAGGAGTGATTTGCCCCCTCAGGGACCTACTTTTGATTGTCACAACCAGGAAACTGCTAAGGGCATCTAGTGGGCAGAGGTCAGAGATGCCTCTGAATGTCCTACGGTGCACAGGACGGCCCATGGTGAGGACTTATCCAGCTCGCACTGGCAGGAGTACCAGGCAGAGAAGGGCTGCTCTAGAATGCCTGGAGTGAAGGCAACGTTCGGTGGAAGGTCTTAGAAGGCCCCTGTGCACATCTATGTTTGGGCTGTGCTCCACAGCGAGTCAGCTATCCCAGAAGAGCAGGAGCAAAGGCCCAAGAGGATGAAGCCCCGCTGCGCATCAGGTCAGCGCGGCAGGAGGGAGCAACCCAGCTGATGGTGGGCAGTCAGAGCAGAGGGGAGCTGCAGCTGAAGTCAAGGGGCTAGATTTGACCCGGAGCATGATCAGAAGCTGCTGGAAGATCCAAAATGTGAGATGACAGGTAGCTTTTAATCTTTCTTTTTCTTTTTTTATGACTGGCATGGGCTGAATTATGTCCCCACAAAGCTCATGTGTTAAAATCCTATTTCCCAGTACCTCAGGATGTGACTGCATTTGGAGGCAGGGTCGTAAAAGTGGTAATTAAATTAAAAGAATGCCACTAGGGTGGGACATAATCCACTATGACTAGTGTCCTTATAAGAAGAGATTAGGACTCTCAGACACAGGAGAGACCATGGGGGGACACAGGAGGAGCCGGCCATCTACCAGCCAAGGACAGAGGCTGTGGAAGAAACCAGCCTTACTGACACCATCTCCTTAGGTTCCTCACCTCTAGAATTGGGAGAAAATAAATTTCTGTTGTTTAAGCCATCCAGTCTGTGGTACTTTCTTATGGCAGCCCCAGCAAACGCACACAATGACTATTTCCAAGGAGAGGGAAAGGTGTACACAACCACATAATTACAGAAAAGAAAAAACACCAGTAAAAATTCTGTGAAAGGATTAGCCATCTTTGAGACTCCAAGTAGAAAGGAAAGCTCTCTGTAAAAACTAGCTGTGAGGATAAGAGAAGAAATTATTTTTAAGAAACACGGGTACCCCAAGAGGGACAGAAGTAGGACATTTCCATGGCATCCTGCATGACAAGGCCAGATACTAATCTCATTGTGACAGCTGCACAATGCACAGGACACCTTGCCTTCAGAGGATGACGTGTGGAGAGAAGCAGCCAGGGCTGTGGTGAAGGCGTCCTAGCCACTACCTGTCTTTCTGATGAGATTTAAAACTGCTTTGGAAAAGCCAGTTGAGTTTACAAAGGGCATTCCAGGTTACAAGAAGGCTGGCACTGTAGGAGAACTAAAAAGAAAGAAAGAATAAGAAAAGACATGAGTGACTCAAACGTGTAGCAGACAGAGTTTCAAAACGGCCACTATGGGTAGATGTCAAAATAAAAAGGAGGAGTTGGGACGGGTGCGGTGGCTCATGCCTGTCATCCCAGCACTCTGGGAGGCTGAGGCAGGTGGATGGCTTGAGCTCGTGAGTCCAGACCAGCCTGAGCAAGAGTGAGACCCCATCTCTACTAAAAAATAGGAAAACCAGGGCAAGAGGATAGTTTGAGCCCAAGAGTTGAAGTTGTTGTGAGCTGTGATAATGCCATGACACTCTACCCAGGGCAATAGCTTGAGACTCTGTCTCCAAAAAAAAAAAAAAAAAAAAGGAGTTGTAAAGAAAATATACAACATGCAAAAATGGACTAAAGAGGGGGCCAAGGAGGTCTGTGTTAACACACATTAGTTCACTTTTGGGTGTGTTCAGAGCTGTGTCCATTTGTAGATCACAGACATGCCATGTCTGTGTATCCTCTTATAAATGTTTCTGTGTATCCCCTTATGAGTGGAAGGAGACCCACACCACAGCCTCCTATCAAATATGTGTCTCATTAATTGTGGAATTGGATCTTGGAAGGAAAGCTCAGCTGTCTCCTCATCCCGACGGTGCAATCTAAGCTATATAGATAGAGCCAGAGCAAGGCTGTTAGATCTTCCTTTAATTGCATTCACCACCAATCACTTTATCTTATTTATTTCTTTATTTATTCTTGGGACAGAGTCTAACTCTGTTGCCCAGGCTAGAGTGCCGTGGTGTCAGCCTTGCTGACTGTAAACCTCAAACTTCTGGGTTCAAGCAATTCTCCTGCCTCAGCCTCCCCAGTAGCTGGGACTACAGGTGCCCACCACAATGCATGGATAATTTTTTTCTTTCTTTTTTTTTTTTGAAAGAATTATTTTGTTTATTAAACATAGTTGGTATTACATCGTGAATAGGTCCACCTATTCAAAGGGTAAGGGACGAAGATGTTTACATGTTGAAACATTCCGAACATCGTAATTTGAGTAGTTACTCAAAACTCTATAGCATTGGATTTACAAGTATATGCAGATCTAAATAAGGTGTGGGCATGAAGGCCTTGCTGTAGCACAGCAGCAGCAACTCGATAAATTGGGTAAGTTTGCTGATGTTTGATTGACTCAGAAAACAAGCCCTGTATTTATTCTTCCTCTGAAAGGATATTGGAATTATGCTGGTGACTTGATATTCACTTCTGCAGGGAGAAAAATAGCCATGTCTTTAAAGATGTGACATTTAGTGTCAGAATCTATGATCCCTTTCAACAGGCTGGGTTCTGCCGTTAGCCCTGTGACATGGCTGATCAAACATCTTATATATTCAAAAATTAACTCTTTACAAATCCAAAACTTAAGTCTTGTCATATCATAAAAATTTTATCTTATCTTTAAATAATTTATCATTTTCTTTCTTGATAAATTAAAATTGCAGCATATAAAAAGTCTCACAATAGTGCCAGTGGCTCAAAGGAGTAGGGCACCAGCCCCATATGCTGGAGGTGGCGGGTTCAAACCCAGCCCTGGCCAAAAACTGAAAAAAACAAACAAACAAACAAACAAAACCTCACAATAAAACAGAGAAAAAAAAAAAATATATATATATATATATATATATTTTATTTTCACACATATCCCACATTTATTTTCACATGAATTTCACAAAATTCACACATTATGGCCAGGGCTGGATAATTTTTTCTATTTTTGGTAGTGACAGGGTCTCACTTGTGCTCAGGCTAGTCTTGAACTTGGCCTCCAAGAATGCTAGGATTATAGGTGAGAGCCACCATACCCACTCGGCCCCAATCACTTTACCTTAGAGATCTATCAGCAAATGCCAGTAACAGCCAATGCTGACTGTTTTCTCCTGTCCTTCCTCTCTTCTTGGTTGTATAAATGCTTACTATTCCAAATTCCCTGTGGTGAAAACTCCCCTTCCCCAAATGTCTCAGAGGGCTTGAGGGTGTAAGTCTGGCTGGTAATAGGAGAGCTCAAATGGAATGAAAACCAAATAAGCGATAGTGGTTTGATCATGTGGTCCTGGCTGAGATGCAGTCAGCTTCCATAGGAGTGTGGGGGATGGGTGCCTCCTTTGGTGAGCTTCACTTAGAGAAGAGACACCTGGGACAGCAGAAGGCAGGGCAAAAATGAAGAGAATGCCCTTGCATTCAAAGAAAAATAAAATGTGATGGGATAGGATGTGTTACCTCTTAGAACAAAATGGAGTCTAAGGAACTGAGGAAATATGATTCAGAAATCCTGAACACAGTATCCAGAGGCCTTGGGGTAGGCTGACCTTGAGGACAGCTCACATTCTCCTTGGGGTAGACATACCCTGATATAACCCTTGCCCTGGATATAGGATATACCTAATGACTTTATCCTGTGATTAGGTTATAGAAGAGTGTGATTTCCATCCTGCTAGCATTTTCTCTCTCTCTCTTTCTCTCAGCAGTCTGCCATACTGGAGAGGCCCACATGGCAAGGGACTAAGGGCAGCCTCCAGCTAACAGCCAGCAAAAAACTAAGTCCTGCCAACCAATCACTGAAAAAAACGTGGAAGTGGATCCTGTCCCAGTCAAGTCTCTCTGACAGCTTTGTGGGGGGACCCAGAGCGAAAGTCTTAACTGCAGTGAGTCTGAAGGAGGGGACCCCACTAAGTATGCCCAGATTCCTGACCCACAGAAACTGTGAATTGAAAATGTCATTGTTCTAAGCCACTAAATTTTGAAATAATTTATTATGTAGTAATAGGTAACGAATACAGGCTCCAGCTAAGATTTGTGTCCTCTCATACAAGACTGAGTCAGAGGCCAGTCTGGTGGCTGCTGCAGCAGCCAGAGCCCCCATTTGCAACACAGGGGAATGGATTCCAACCTCAACATTCCCTTTCAGACCTAAAGATCTGCGAACATGTGGGCATTTCCATGTTGTGTTTATAACTAGCTATATCCCTGCACTTATGCCTTAACATTTCTAGTCATTGTAGATCCAGGGTTAGATTTTCCAGTTATGCTCTAATGCTCAAAGGTAGGCATGGAAACCATTTGTAAAATGAGGTGAACCATTCTTAAATCAGCTGAAATTTATAGACAAGGAGTAGCTCTGAAACTACTGGATGCAGAAGCATTTCTTGAATTCTTGAAATAGCCTCCTTGCCTTGTTCTACTTTTTCTTTTTTCTATAACTCTTACCACCATCTAGTGCACTTTATCATGTACTGATTTGTTATGTTCATTGCATATTGTAATACACCCACATGTACTCAAATTCTGCCAGGCAAAAATTTTTATCCATTTGATTCACTGATGTATTCCAAGCACCTATGATAGTGTCTGGCACACAGCATGTGCTCAATAAATAATTGCTCAATTAATTATTGCCTTTTTGGAGATAAGGTAGGGGATGGTAAGAAGAGGAAGGTATAAGGGTACAAGTCACTATAAACTTTGAACTGTACTGCATTGAAAGAAAAAGTCTAGTAAATGACCACCTTGGGTCTTAAGCACCAGTACTAAGCCCTAACACAGAGCTTTCCCAGAGCTGACCCCAGTACAAGTTATTGCTCCCTCAGCCTTTGGAATGTCTGGAGCCCCGGCTAATTAATCTTAGAGCAGCCTGCTGTAAACTGAATGTTTTTGCCACCCGACCAAATTCATATGTTGAGATCCTAATGCTCAATGTAATAGTATTAGGAGGTGAAGCCTTTTGGAGAGCCCTCATGAATGGAATTAATGCCCTTGGAACAGAGGCTAATAGAATTCCCTTGTCTCACACTGTAATGTGTGGCTACAATGAGAAGACCATGGGCTATGAAGCAGGAAGTCAGCTCTCACCAGATACCACATCTGCTTGGGCCTTGACCTTGAACTTCCCAGCCTCCACAACTGTGAGAAATAAATTCTGTTGTTTATAAGCTACCTGATCTACAGTAGTCCTGAAGACAGCCTCTCCTGGAACCTCAAGTCTGTCCCACGTGCCCCCAGGCTGCCCCCACACATGATACTTTTCCATGTGCACCAAGACATGAAAGTTCAGGAAGCACCGGCCCACCTAATCAACCTTAATTGTGAAGTTCTAAAAAGACCACTTGTGACTATGAGTCTGATGATAATTACATAAACTAATTAGACACTGTTTTTTTCTGGATAGGCTCTACGGCCCTTTTTCAAATAATACAATCCATATTTTCCTGGAAGAACTCTCCTCTGCTCTTAAGTCTCTGACTACATTCATGTCAGGGCTGGGCACCTCACTCCAGCCCAGCCAGGCATAGCATGAACTCTTCATGGCCTTGCTGATTGGTTCATGGTGGACAGCTAACCCAGACCTGTCCAATCAGAGTGTGCATTCTCCATGGTCTTTTTTTTTTTTTTTTTTTTTTAATAGAGACAGAGTCTCACTTTATGGCCCTTTGGTAGAGGGCTGTGGCATCACACAGCTCACAGCAACCTCCAGCTCCTGGGCTTAAGCGATTCTCTTGCCTCAGCCTCCCGAGTAGCTGGGACTACAGGTGCCCGCCACAATGCCTGGCTATTTTTTTGTTGCAGTTTGGCCGGGGCAGGGTTTTAACCTGCCACCCTCGGCATATGGGGCCAGCGTCCTACTCACTGAGCCACAGGTGCCTCCCTCTCCATGGTCTTGGTGGTTGCTTCAAGGGTAAACATCTCAGCCAGGCTGGACAAATGGATCTTCTTCCATGTCATAGTCATTGGTTCCAGATTCCTGTATGTGATCCAAGTCCAGCTAACAGACTCAATTTGGGATGTTTGTTTGAATAGTTGTGACAGGGATTCTCTTTTGTTCTCTAAGAGGATGGAGAATAGTCCTGGCTCTCTCAGCCTCTGTCTCCCAATCATGATCCTGCCTGATAAAAGAGCCAACATGGAAAGAATGAGGATGATGATATCATTTGAGCGCTTGGATCCAGCAGGGCCTGAAGGTAAGCTTTTCAGTTATGTAAAAAAAATACTTTCCACTTTCTTGCTTATGCCAGTTAAAACTGAAAGAATCCTGATCCAATAACACAGAGATGATATAGTTTACAAACCAGCCCATCTCATTTGCCATGTCCTGGAGGCTAGACAATAAAAAGATGGGAGTGTGCATATTACTGATGATTAAATTAATGTGGCTTTCTCTCTGATAGCTTCTGAATGACACGTTGCCATAGAAGAGGAACATTTTGAACAGTGATGATCCTATTATCCCACTGACAGAAAGACCCTCCAAGATGTCGGTTTATCTGGCTTTTGTAACTGTCAAATTCTTGGTGCCACTGACTTGCTTTATAAACCTCCAGAACCACAGCAGAGAGGACTGGTTGGTGACTTGCCTCTGTCTGCATGCCAAGTCACCCATTCTTTGTGCTTCTCAGTCTGCAGGTGAGTTGTGGAATAGTCCCTCTGACACAAACCCTAACCCTGAGTGATGAATGGGCCTTTTAACTTCAGATATGGCTATTAAGCATTGGGTTTTCCCAGCTGAAAAGATGAAATATAGCATGTTTTTTACCCTGCACTCAGGCCACACCAGCCCCAGAGTAGGCCTAGATCTGAATAGGCAGAGGGTATGCAACACAGAACAGCAAATGGAAAGTCTGCAACAGTGGTGCTCAGCCTGGGCAACTGGCATGGTGTGTGGTCCCGGGAGCTCTCCAATTACACAGCCCTCCTCGCTGTCAGATTCTGACAAGTCCCCAGGGGGGCAAATGCTCTGTAAAGCTTCCCGGGGATTCTCTGGTGACCCCCACTCTAGGCTGAGAATCAAAGCTCTGAATCACCTTCCTGTTGATAAGTCTCCTCCTCCAGTGCTCCAGACCTTGGTCAGATGGGGCTGACCTTGTCTATAATCTATAAATAACTTATCTTCAAAAGGAAGGTATGTTCGTGATTACCAAAGTAGTAATATGGTCATTATGGAAGATTGTAAGACAAAAAAAGTATGAAGAAGAAAAAAATTTATCTATAGAACCTTGCTGGTCTCAGCACTTGGACACTTGCTAGAAATGCCCCCAACTCCAGAGTTCCTGGACGGGAATCACCATGGATACCAGACCCAGAGAGGGTTGTGCATGTACTCAAGTTTGAAAAGCTCTGAGCTATATAATTCCACAGCTGCATTTGAGTGTATTTCTCTGTAATGTCTTATACTTTTATTGAAGTTGGGATTAATATTAAATAACCAATATTCCGATCCTTGACATGTAAAGATCACTTTGTTTTGTATTATTCAAATACTCTGTTGGGTGTCCTACTTCTCTCTCTTAATTATGTACTCTCTCTGTCACCACTTTGCTTTCGAGATTTTCTTAAAACCCACTTTCTGCTTTCATTCTTGTGTGGAGAGTAAACCGGCAGGCAGTACACAAAGGGTTAATGTCCATCAAGTCCTTTAACCCATCTAAAGACCCCTTGGCCACTGCCAGCAGGGCCGAGGTTTGGCCGTGTTTGCCATGGGTTTGCTTCATGTTGAGAGATGGACTGAATGGCAATTTCTTTTTGTTTGCACGTATTTGTGTGTGTGTATGTGTGTGTGTTCCCTGCAGTCTCCGTGGGTGGCCTCCTGCGGGTGAATGCGCAGTGTTCCCACTGTTGCTTATCCTGAAGCCTTTCCAAACCTCCCTCCCCACCGACAGACAGCTGGGGGAAAAACATCTCTCCAAAGAGAAATAGAAGTAAGCTGCAGAAGAGATTTTTAGCCTGTTCCTGTTTAGGGAAGGTGAGGGGGCCCTCATTTTTAAAGGTCTCCTTTACAAGCCTTCTTTCTTTTTGCATGCATGGTTTTGGAAGGTGCCCAAAAGACCATCTAAAGTGTCCCTGGGCCGGGAAACAAGAGGTTACTGCAGGAGCTTGCTAGTAGGGACAGAGGGCTGAGCCATCCCTGGGGTGTTTGAGAAAATACTGGGAAAGCTGGGGAGGAGGGACTGGGTGGAGGTGGCACTTTGCAGTGGCTCATTGGCCTGGACTGGACATTAGGCCACAATGAGGTGAGGTGAGAATGGAATTATTGTCCACCATTCTCCAGGGACTATCACCTCAGCTGGTATTTCCTCCCTCAGGAATAGCACATGCTCTCTCTACAGGCATGCGTGCACGCGTGAACACACACATACATGCTCCTGGAACTGTTTCCCCCAGCTCTCTCTCTCACATCTTCACTCCAAGTCCTGCCCTGGTCTGGTGTTCTGGGCCTAGCTCCTTTTATTACTTTTTAAAAGGAGTCTGTGGTTTTATGAGGGCTGTTTGGCAGCCGAGGTTGGACTAGGCCCGGTTTCCAAGGCCTGTGGCCCAGTCAGCCCAGGGAGCAGGCTAGCTAAAGCTGAGCAGCTGCTCACACAAACAGCCCTGGACACCTCTTCTCATCACTCTCTCCCCTCTGCACTGAGCCCCCCATGCTCCCCACACCCACCGTGGGTCAGCTGTGAACACTGCTTGGTTGTATACGTCCACTCAAACATTGCCATTGATTATCTCAAGCACCTCAATAATTCTCAGTAATGGCCTTTGCCCCAATGCTCCAGCAGGTGGACAGCCATAAAAATCTCTTTGCTTGCAGCCTGATCATTCACTTCCCTCACCCACCTTCTAGAACCCACAGTCTAGGAAAAAAAATAGTATAAAAACTCCCTGTTTGTATCTGGTAAGTTTTCAACTAAAAAGTTCAATGTCCAGGTGAGTGGGCTCTGGATCTAACCACGTTGAATAGAGAGGAATAAAGGACAGGGTATTGGATGTGTCTGGCACCCACAGAAATCAGTATACTGTGGGTGCCCAGCCTAGGCCCCTGCTGGCGGCACACTATGCAGCCTGCCTGTTCTGCCAGCTTCCGTTACCTTGGTCTCAGCTGATCCTGTCCTGGGCCCCATTACAGTCCTTCTCTCTGCTGAGACGGGCTAGTCGCAGATTTCTCAGGGCCGAGGATGGCCTTTTAGATGTGGATATTGGCCAACTTCTGAAGTTGCTCGAAAAATGTAGGCAGCTTGGCCACCTAAGTAAAAGCCATGATGGCATTTTTCCCAGCCTCAGCTGAATTCAAACCACTAAACTCTTGTGGTTTCTTTTTTTACAACCTTCTTAGCTAACAGGACTAGATGCCCTTAAGAAAACATTTCAAAATAACATTTTAAAACCTAGCATTATTTGGTTTTCACTCTGTAAAGGCTAATCTATCATCATTTCTCCATAACTTTCTTTGGGGTAGTGGGTGGGCGAGGGACAAAGAATGTAACATGTTAACCAGGAAGAGCACGAGATGTGAAGGAAATAAAAATCTTGCGTTCTAGTCCCTATTCTGCCACCCTGACACAGCCACAATCTTTCTGGACCCCAGCATCCTCCTCTGGAGAGTAGGTAGAATAACATTATAGGCCCACTAAGTCACAAGATGGTTTTGTGAATGGGTTAATGTTTGAAAGATAATTTATTCACCCCAAAGGGCTATATAATGTGAGTTGTCGTGCTTCAAAAAGTAATTTAAAAGGTGGGTGAAATGTTTCTAGTACTGCAGATACCCAGAGACCTGGCTTTCGGGGTTATTGGTGGTTCCTTCGTACCCTGCTTGTTTTCTCAAGAGTTCAGGCTTTCAGGAGACTTCTCAGGGCAGCAAATGTGTAGAGTAAGAGCTACAGCAACTCACTCTTCACTTAATCTATTTTTACCTTAAATCATCACAAGACACAGGCGTTAAGGATACAGGTGGCATTGTGAACAGACTCACGTAACTCTGCCACCTAACTTGCCTTAGACAAGTTTCTTAGCTTCTCTGAGCCCAGTATAATAATAATACTAATAAACCTCTAGTACAATTCTTGTGAGATTAAAAGACATTTGCAAATTGCTTACCATTATAGTCTCTTGCACATTGATGAAATGAATGTAAACTGTTGATGATGGTAAATATATTAAACAATTTGAGGGAGAAATTTTCTATTCACTACGTAGTTGTTCCTTTGCATTTAGAGTAGGATTTTCTACTGGTCCTACATTCACTTGACAAGCATTTATTGCACACCTTCTATGAGTTTGTGGGAGGCCAGACTATTCCCCCCCAAAATAGCAAAGGATTATTGAGTTAAAGACCATTAAGAAGAAGCAGATGCAGGAAAGCCCTCTGTGGTCTCTCTACTTGCTTAAAGGCAAGATATAGATTGACAAAGACAAAAGGTATTCCTGTCTGGGGGAACAAAGGTTAACCACTGAAGACAGCTTGAGACACTATCTATATGAACAGCTTTACTAACATAGCCTTTATTTGCTTCCCACAAGATGCCTGTGGAGACTTAAATCCTTTTCTTTTGTCTTGTCACTTCTCTAAAACTTTACTATTCTTTGTTGAAGATGATCTATAAGCCAAAATTCAAAGCCACATCTCTGAGAACTACTCATTCTCTGGGTGTCTCCCATGTACATATGAAATGTATATATTAATAAATCTCTATTTGTTTTTCTCTTGTCAATCTATCTTTTGTAACAGGGTTCATTCCAGCTAAGAATCTATTGGGGGTTATTTTTCCCTACAAGCCCCTAAATACCCTTTGGTCCTCTGTAACAAAGGGCTACCACTCTGATCAAGTACTACTCACCCCTCCACTACTGAGAACACCAACTGCAGTGGTCTTCATTGAGGGTAATGGAGGAAGAGTTTGGTGGGGTGCAAGGAATGTGGGAGCAGAGCTTTGGCATTTGGAGTAGGTGGTAAACATGGCCAAAATGATGTGGATTAGCATTGCATCCAGATACAGGGCAGGTTGCAATTGCACAGAGACTCAAATGTGGCAGCTGAAAGATAGAAGCTATTTCCCTCTTACCATGGGAGAGATATTTCCTTGGTTGAAAGGGATAGATGCAATCACCTTTCAAGATCTCCAAATTTACAATCCCGAGACCTTCAATTTAGCTGTTGAGAACTGTAATATAAAGTCAGACAGATCTGAACCAGCATGGAACAATCATAGGAAGGCATATCAGCACATTAAAATTGTTTTTATAATTTTCATCCCCCTCCTCAACCTGATAGTACCAAGCCAAAAATGATCCTTATAAACATATGCTTCTTGTGATTATCGTGGTTTGGGATTGTGTTCCAAGAATATGCATGACAGGATTGTCAGTCTTCTCAGCCAAAGGCACCCGAACATAGGTTCCTGCATTCTTATTGTTGCTCTGTGGAGAAAACAGATGTACATTGACCCAGTAGCATGTTTGGAGCAGTAGCTTATGATTTCAATAGCTTCCCTCTGTGATCCATCCACATGGTATTCATGTGGGGCATTCTGTACTTGTGACTTGAATTTAACTCAAAACACCATGATTCTTTAGCTCAGATATGGATAGTGTTAACAGGGTGGCCATCAACGTTGTTAAAACCTCCAAGACTTGAAGGAATAGAAACATGTCAAACATGTCTATGCAAACTCAGCTTTTACGAGGTCTAACAATTAAGTTTACAGACTCATCCTAGAAAAAGTGCTACATACCTCATTGCTGAATATCACTACAGTCACATTCGAAGTGCTCCCCTTGGGAAGCTATGCACCAATGTCTGCACCTAGTCTACCCTTCAAAGCAATTTTTGGAACTCTTTTTCTGGAATAACTGTCAGAGCTGTTGTTGCATACCACATAAAAACACACAACAACAATAATGAACACTACTCAGCAGATACCACCACACATCGACATGAACACAGCTCTGAGACTCTGATATACCAAGGTTATAAAACCTTACCAAGTTGTTTGTACAGTGCCCACATAAATGCACTGTGGCAAGTTCACTCACTTAATTGTCACCCCTTGTACCATGATAGCCCTTTTGTTCCATAAAAAGAATTCCAAAATTGCTTTGAAGGGTGGATTAGGTGCTGGCATCAGTGCACAGCTTTCCAAGTGGTGTACTTTAAAGTTAACCATAGTGATATTCAGCAATGAGGTATGCAACATTTTTCCAGGACAGCTTTGTGAATTTAACTGTCAGGCCTATCTGCCAAAAGCAATATAGCATATTTGCTATATTGTATATGTTTTGAGTTAAATTCAAGCTATGAGTACAGAATGCCCCACATGAACATCATGTGGGCCTGCCAGATTGGTCCTCAAGTACTGAATTATTAGACTATTTCCAAGAGCAATGGATATGAAGTAAATTGCTTGGGTTTTATTTCAGTCTTGTCACTTAAAAACTTGGGTAGCTCAGTCTAGCTTAATGTGCTAGACACTTGTGCATTGCTAAGACTAAAGGGTATAGATGTGGTGGACATATCAACACACAATTATAACATATGTTGTGCTTTCTAGGTCGGAGTTTATAGAGTCACAGACAAATTAGGGCCAGAAGGTAGGATTTGATGCTACAGAGCCTTGCACACTCTGGTATTTTTGGGTACCCTCTGCTCACTGTTGAGTAAGGCTGTCAGTCATGTAAATGCCACCAATGTCAACGATGCAAAAGTAATAGATATTGAGATGACAGAGACAGGAGAATAGAAGTGGAAAGTACTGAAGGTAGGTGGGCTGATGACCTTATCTTCCAGAGCAGAGAAACAAGAGATTGAATGTTTAGTTGATGGAAAATAAGTAATGGTAGAAATAATGCTGCATTTACAAACAGAAATAATAGAACAACCAAAATAAGGCTGTATCTTTACTGGCAGGAAGAATGAAGGAAAGGTGGAGGAGAGACTCATGCGAGCTGAAGTCAGTAGATTGTGTCTAAAATGGATAGAGAAATAAGGATAGAAATGTATTATTTAGAGAAGTGGAAAGAACCCCTTAAAAGGGTTAAAGTGTTTGTCTCTAGGGAGGCATCAGGGTTTGTTAGTTACTCTGCCTATAAGCTCTTTGGCACTGTTGAATTTTTAAGTTCAACAGTTAGAATTGGAGTTAGTGGCAAGTGATAGAACACCCAAAATAACAGCACGAAACAATTGTCCTCTCATGTAAATTTAGTTCAGGGCTGAGCAGCCCAAGACTTCTATGGTGGCTTTGCTCTATCAAGTCCTCAGGGCCCCAGACTTCCTCTGAGTCACAGCTCCCAAGCCTGTGCCTAGGTTGGTCCTTGCCTTCATGATCCAAGATGGCCAAGTTTGTATTTCAGGTAGCAGAATGGAGGAAGAGATGAAAGAGAAGGTAAACCACGCATGGGCCCAGGCATGCTCCCTCTGAGACAGTGGTTCTCAACCTGTGGGTCACCACCAATAAAAATACATCCTGCATATCAGATATTTACATTACGATTCATAACACTAGCAAAATTACAGTTATGAAATAGCAACAAAAATAATTTTATGGTTGGGGGTCACCAAAACATGAAGAATTGTGTGAAAGGGTCATGGCATTAGGAAGGTTGAGAACCACAGGGAAGGGTCCAGGAAGCTGTCCCATGATTCTTCCTTTTACATTTTATTGGCCAGAACTGAGTCACACTGTGATACCTAGCTGCAAAGGAGCCTGGGAAGTGTAGCTTTAACACTAAATTTCCATGTACCTATTTTATAATTCTATTGCTATAGAAAATGGGGAGAACATATATTGTGAGACAATTAGCCATCCCTACAAATTCACCTCAACATAAATAACCCTAAAAATCATGAGCATTAATTGTACAATTTTTCAACTTCTCTATATATCTGAAAACTTTTATAATAAAATGTTGGGAGAAAATAGATTTGGGAAGGGGAAAAAACAATTATGTTTAAAACTATTTTTGAAATTCACAGTATGTCTGGAGAACTTGGTTTTGCCTAACCCTCTGCTCTAGTCCTCAAATTACATTCAGAACTCCTTGAATTCTTCACATCCTGACTCACCTCTTACTCTCACACCCCTCCCCCTCCACTTCCCCACTCCTTTATTTTCTGCCTTCTATCTGGATCTGTGCCTGGGTCTTCACACCTGGCTACCCTGGGCTATGCCCTGGCCTAAGGATGAGAAAAGAAGAGTCCAGGCCTCCCTAGCCCAGCCCACCAGGTAGACTTCCTAGGCAGGCTTCCCTCCCCCTTGCCTAGTCTGAGGTATTAAAGGCAATATTCTGCTCCAAAATTCTGAATGAACAGTTTTCCTTCCTTCTTTCTTCCCTCCCTCCCTCCATTCCTCCCTCTCTCCTTCCCTTGTTTTGTGCCACTTAGCATTTAGCAGCTATATTATAGCTTATAAAATGATGAAAGAAAACAGTGCAATTTCTAAGATCCCCTCTAGAACAATCAGCATAACAAAATTTTACACGTAGGTCACAGTTGAGGTTGTGGTCACTGGTTCATTCATTCAACAAGCATTCAATGCCTGCCACCAGCCAGACACCACAATGGCTCTGCTTCATCCTAGACACCAATGGTTTGGGAAGCAACTTAGTTTCCAAATGAAAACTGTAACAGGGCTCACCATTACACCATTACATCATCTTCAGGGTGGCAACTATGGCTGACTCGCCTGATTAGAAATCCTTTTGGTAATTCAGTAACTGAGCACCTTGGAAGGGGGCCAGCGGGCCTGCAGGAGCATGCCCCCTCTTCTGCAGTGACTGATGCTGAGAGCCGCATGCCATTACTTAGCTCGGACCACCCGCCCTTACTCATCACACAAACACCTCACGATTTGACCTTGCAGGTGTGTTTCATGCTTGGCAAAATCTGAAGGCAGCACAGCATACAGGCTCGTGCTCTCTCTCCTCTCAGTTAGACGCAGCAACCCAGTTTCTTGCATAAATAGTTCATTCATTTATTCCATGTCAACAATCACCATTTAATTTCATATACTCTCAATTAAATGACTTTGGGGAACTCCTCACTGCCTAGATGAGTCTTTTCATTATGTTCAGACTTCCCATGCTAGCTTTTCCTTTATATTTTGCCTTGGGAAGTGGCAGTTAGGAAAATATATAGTATATGGCCGTTGTGCAGTGTTTTCTGCCTAATATTTCTAAACTTCCATTTCCCTGGAATTCAGGAAGCAGTTGAGAAGAGAGAAAATAAGAAGGGAATGGGCAAAACGAAGCCAATTGTTTAACTAAAAACTAGAAGGGATTGCAATCTCCTTACTGAATATTTCCTGCTGGGACCGACGCATCTTGAATTGTTCACATTGTTTTGACTCTGTAGGTTATATCAGTAAAGATGATGAAGAATGACTAGAAAGTTCCTAGCATTTCTGCCCTGGCCATCTGGCCTAAGTGACACGGTTTCTTCATGCACTTGAAAATAGGTTATAATGAGGTACACTTAGTATGAATCAGGATAGATCAATTGCCCTGCTGTATCTTTGTAGAGAATAGGACGGAATTGATAATAGTAATAATAATAATTCGGTGCCTTTCCCCCAGCTTCCTCAGAACTTATGGGTTTGGGAGTGCTAAGGATCAGCCCCCTCCCCCATTCACTCCCAGTGAGGGAGCTGTGCTGGGGGCCTTCCTTGTCAATACTTTTGGTATAAACTGGCAAGACATATGAGAAGGAGCCTGTCTAAATGCATGCAGGTGGCTTCTTGCCTCGGGTAACGAGTCTCATTGTCCCTTTGTGTCCTCACATTCAGTTAGTCTCTGGCAAAGCAAAAAGTGACACTGTAGAAAAGGCAGGAGGGCAAATAGGGACCCCTAAACAAAGAAGGTAGTTTGGGAGGAAGAAAAAAGAAAAAGGAAAGAAAATCCCTTGAAACATCTAAAAGGCAGCCAACCCTAAGCATGGCCATGTGGAAGAGACATTCTCTTTTATTTTACCACATCAAGTTGAATTTACTTTCTGGTCTTTTTTTTTTTTTTAAGGAGGTTTTGTGGCACAGGCAAAGCTCCTCCAGAAATTGAGACCGTGGGTGTTTTAAATGCTCTTAGCTGACATTTCAGACTATGTTTTAATAATACAAGGTGTACCCTAAAAGCAAGAAGAGCAATAGTCAAACAATGCTTTGGGTGGAATGGCATCCTTCTCAAAGGAGCACACAGTGATTTATGAGCCTCGTTAATTCACAAGGCAAGCACTTGATCCTCTGAATGGGCGAGCAGCAATGACAATCCTTCTCTGCAGATGGGTAACTGAAGATTCAAGTGATGCCCTCAAAGCTTCCGGTCTCGCAGCCTGAATATACAGAAACATTCGGCCAGGCTGACCCTGTGCACCCAAGTTGAAGGGGGTAGGCTACAGCATCACTGTCCCAACCTCTTGCCCTGGCCCTTTCTTAGATCTTGGTCAGTGCCTCAGGGAAGACACCAGGTCTAGGAGGAGAAGGTAATAGCTTTACCTGCTGTGGCAATTCAAACCTAGGCCAAGACTCTTCTGCCTGGAATCCTCCTGTGTTTCCCAACTCCAGATCTGCTGCCAAATCTAGCTTTGTAACTTCACCTGGCTTCATTAAGTTCTTAAAACCTTGGTTTCTTGATTTATTAAATTGGAGTAATAACACCCACTTTCAAGGCGGTTGCAAGAACTTGAAAAAAAATTTGTAAAGCACACAGCACTGTGTCACTCATGTGAGAAATTCAAAACATGTTGGATTTTTTTTATTTACATAAAAATATTTTTATTTTTTAAATAAGGGATATAGTGCTCTCTTGCTTTGCAAACTTCAGACAAGACTGCCCTTAATGTAAGGTTTAAGCGGATTTTACTTATAGAGGAAAAATGTGATTTTCACCACTCCTTTAACACTGGGTTCTTCAACCCCAGACCAGCAGTACCAGTCTGTGGCCTATTAGACTAGGCCACACAGCATCACCGCCCAAGCTCCACTTTTTGTCCTATCCTGCACATCCCCTGGGAAAAATTATCTTCCATGAAACCAGTCCCTGGTGCCAAAAGGGTTGGGGACCACTGCCCTAACGGACACTCACACACCCCCTACATCCCCCCAGGGAGAGGCTGATTACACCTTGTTTGTGTCAAGTCCAGACTTTAAAAAATAGAAGTTCTATAAAACAATGAGCAAAATTTACTAATCATGTGGTTACAGCTTCATAAAGGGAGCTAGTGCAGCTAGGTTCACTTCCTGAAAATTTCTCTCAAATTTCTCTCAGCAACAGACACAAAATGCTTATAAGGAACTAGTGTCAGGACCACAGGCTTTTGAGGCAGACAAACCTAGGCTTAGCCGCCCCAAACTCCATATTCTCATTTATAAAACTGGGGATGGTAGATGATAGGAACATCTATCCCATGGCTTTGGTAAGAGTGGAAATAGTGAAAGCAGAAGGCTCCACAGCTCTGGGCACTGCTCAGGAAGGGCAGCCACAGATGCCCATAAATACTGTGTGGAGGATGAGGACATCTTGCAAACTCAGTACAAGCCAAGGTTTTCCTCCGAGCCTAGCTACAGAACTTGCAGTGATTATTTTTGAGTGTACACCATGTTCAGGCTCTTGAAAGACAAGAACCTGAAACATCTAATTAGTTGGAGAAAAAACACAGAAACACATGGAACCAACTTACGGGTGAAGATGGTATTCATGGGTGGATGGAATTGTTAAAACACTTTCAACAGCTGCTGGAATTTAGGTTTCAGGACTTCATCTTACCTTCTTTTAATTTTTTTAACCTTTGAAGAGTTTTGTAGGGACTGAAAATATTTAAGGATAAATGTCTACATGCAATGTTTTTGGCAGAGACAGAAAAATTGTCATTCAGAATCCAGGTTTGACTTGGACAGGGAGTGACTTAAAAAAACATCAAGATGACAGAAATTTGTGAAAATTGTATTTACTCAAGGCTGAAGAGAAGGTTTCTGTCTGGCTGGAAAATGATGTCATACCGATTAAGAGGGAAATACTGAGAAGTTGCATTAGGTGGTGTTTCCCAAAGTGTGTTTCACAGGACATAAGTCCCATGAGATGCTTGGTGACAGAGGGGTTCTATGGTCAGATAACGTTTGGGAAACTGCACATGTACATTCAAAGGCTTTCGGAGAAGTCAGAAAGCAAAGGACTCTCTTCAAGGTAGACCCCGTCCAGGGCGTCTGAAGAGCTGTTCCTCCTTTATTGCCATCAGAACTATGAACTTGTTCAAGAGAGACAGGGCTCAGCCCCAGTGAATGAGTTATCATATTTCTGTGGGGCTCATAGGATTTGCAGAGCTGATGCAGCAATGAGTAGGGGGTGGGCATTTCATCCAGCCAATGAAAATTTGGGGTGGGCATTTCATCCAGCCAATGAAACAAGGGGTGTGTGTCTTTGTGGGCTTCTAGAATAAAGAGGGCAATGCAGGGACTGGGTGCTTCCTTTTTGCACCTCTTGCTTTCTGAATGAGGTTGTGTGAGAATATGACACCTGGAGCTGTTGCTACCATGCCTTCACCATCAGGGGGGAGCCATGACAGTGAGGACAGGACGTGCCTTTCCAGTGCCCTGATGTGGGGTGCCCAGAATGTAGTCAGGTCAGGGCTTTGGGCTTGGGAGAATAGGCTCCCCTTGGAAGAGTGTGGTGTTCCTGCAACAGCTTCCTTGATGCGGAAGCATCCTGGTGAGGGCATCAGCCTGGTGATCTTCAGCAGTAACAGCTTGGGGAGCAAATGACCTCACTGGCTGAGACTGTCCATCTGGGCTTCTCAAGAATGCAGGAATAATTTTAAAAGGTGGCAGGGCACAGACAGGAGAGACAGAGGATTCCCTATAGGAATCCAATGTTGACATCATCTATGACCTGCAAGATGGGAACTGGTCTGCAGAAATTGCACTTTTAATAGTCAAGTAAGAATCAGCGTGCTTTTGTGGGCCTAACTGAATTTCCAATGGATCAGCAGAAAAGTCAACAAAAGGTTGTGTTTCTTGTTCTAATCCTTTTACTTATTCCATCAAATGGTTGTCAGATGTTTAACCACACTGAGAGTCGAGGAAAGCCCACACCAGGAAGGCTAAACTTTTGGCTGCTGCAAGGTGTCTTAAAAACAGTGGTGTTACTTATGGCTCTGGAACCAGTTTAAAAGCCTGGAAAGAGAGCCTGTGTACTTTATGCTGCCTGGGGACAAGGTGGGAGGAAAGAGGAATAAAAGGCCCGCTTGTTGCTGGGATAAAAAAAGGCAGTATGGAAATCCATGTTCCCTTCAGCCCAGCTCTGAGTTACACATGCTTTTCTCCCTGCGTTGGAGAAGTGCTGGTGGCCTGCAGAAGGAGCCTGGAACCGCTCTTACAGCAATACTGCCTTCTAATAAAGAATAAAAGTAATGTCTTGATTCCTGGCATTTATTCAATTGCTGCCTGCAACTTCAGTAGAACTTCCATAGTTGACCATCTCCCTGCATTGACCACCTCCTTAAGTTGACACAATTTGCACAAACTAGACATGCACCATGTATGTGTCAGTACAGTCAGCCTAGTTCCTTATGTCAACCACCTCCCCATGTTGACCACTTTGGTATAGTCCCTTGGGTGGTCCACTTACAGAGGTTCTACTCTAGCTTCTGCTTATTTCCTCTGATCAATTGGTAGTGGGTTTTTGGAGCATGTATTGAGAAGGCTTCTGAAGTCGCCTGTAGGCTCAGAAGGACAGAGTGCAATGATCTGTTGGTGATCCCTGCCGTGGGTGTCAGCTGGGGAAGGAGTCAGCACATAGGCCAGATGTTTGTCTTGGACAAGATAGTGGTAACCAGAAAGGTTTCAGAGATACATTGCATGTTTATAAATCCTGTTGCACTCTTGTGACTTATGTAGGTAGGCCTTTGATTGTGGACCTTAATTACATATGGACTATTTGAAAGGGAAAAAAAAGCTAAAGCATCTTTACTTTCTAAAGGGATCTAATCTTTCCTGCAAATACTCACCTTGCAGGGTTGCTGGAAAGGATGGGTTTCAGGGAGGGAAGGGAGGCAGTTGGGAATTACCTTCATTTGTCATTTTGTGTGTGTGTGTGTGTGCGTGTGTGTTTTAGTTTTTTCTTGTTTAAACAATCTTTTGCGGGAAGTTGGAGGAGTAATTTGGTCTTTTTTATTTCCTCTACCTCACCTTGCTCTTCTTAAGACGGTACCTGGGTCTGTGGAAATGGGGGAAGGGGACAAACATGGCTTTGTGGCTGAGGGAGGAGCCTTAGACCATCTGCTGGGGCCTCATTGTCTGGCCAGAGCTCCTGAAGCTACTGTGCTTGGAGTTCCAAGAGTCACCTGTGATTTGTCCTCCAGGCCTGGTGGAGCCCTGTGGTCCTCCTTGACTTGGCCTCGTCTCAGCCTTCCCGGATGTCCTGGGCCCTTCTGAATGTCAGCCTGGGCCTCCTTCAGGCCCCTGGCTAGGACACATGGCTGGCTGTCGGCAAGGCAGTGTTGCTGTCTCAGGATTTTGGAACTTCAACAATACAAAACTTCAAGTTGTACTGCGTGAAGCAATGGGAAGATTTATTATCTTACATAATGAGAATCCCAAAGGTAGGCTGGACTCCAGGAACACTGTGGCCACCAAGTAATAGGTTCTTTCTTCCCCTCCTCTCTGTTTATCCTGAAGCTGCCCCGCTCCCCAAACCTCAGTGGGGAGGTGGCTGCCTGTGTAAATCAGCGTAGTTTACTTTCCTATTAAGGGCCATCAAAAGGTAACTGAAACCTCTCCCAAAGCAACGAGTTAGGTTCTCTCCCTCCCTTCCTTTTTTTTTTTTTAAATAGAGATGGGGGGTCTCACTCTTGCTCAGGCTGCTCTCAAACTCCTCTCAAACTCCTGAGCTCAAGCCATGCACCCACCTCAGCCTCCCAAAGTGTTAGGGTTACAGGCGTGAGCCACCTTGCCTTGCCTAGGCCTTCCTTTTCAATTGTCTCTCTTTCTTTTCTTGTCTGCCCACAACTCTGATGTTGTAAGCTGTGCTTCTCTAGGGTAATGAGCTGTCTTCTGTACACTGTGCAAGAGACTCTGTGCTCTCAGTCCATCAGGCTTGGCTCCCAGTGTTGGACTCATAAGTGTATTGGTTTATTATTCTCAATATTGTCATTCCTCATCTGTAAACTGAGGATCATTAGCATCTAATTCATGAGATTGTTATTGTTGGGGGGCCCGTGTGGGCCCTACACAAACCCTGTCCCCCTTTTCCTAAGACAAAGAATGCAAAGGACCTAGTTAACCTCACCCCTGAAACTCTCACAAGAAGACCCTAACCCAGCAAAGCCCTGTGGCCCCATAGTGGGTTAGGTACAGTCTCAACTAGGATCCCTGTAATAGGGGTCTCTAACTGCCACCTGAGCACAGACATCATTTTGTCCTGCCCAAGCAGGTCTCTGTCTCTTTCAATTAACCTGGCCTGAACATCTCCTCTCTGGTGTCATCTCTGGGTGCTCCTGCAACACCTTTCAGTTATAAGGCTAAAATAATTTATTTAAAATATTTAAATATATAAATTTAAATAATTTATGTAACATTATGTAGTGTAGCTCCTGGCACTTACAAATAAATGATCAGTAAATTGTAGTTTTCCCCTCCCCCCAGTTCTCCCAGGAGATGTTTTTTCCTTTGGCAAAAATAAACATTAACATTCTTAAATTGTTTTTAGAGCAATGATGTTCCAGATTGGAATCAAATTGTCCCATTTTGAAATGAGTGTTTATTACTGAATGTTTGTGACTTATATTTCATGATCCTCCTAATTTCCAAAGGGCCTGTAATTAGAGGTCTGTGAGAACTCAAAGTTTTGTCTGCTGAGTTCATTGTGCACACCTAGGAATAATAGCTGGTACATAATCAGGGCTCAAGTTACTGTAAGGCATCTTCCAGGGTAGAACCAGTCCTGAAATTATAGAGAATGCTTTGAATTCAAAGTGTAGGTCCCAGAGATCTTGTCATCTGTGGAATGTCTTGGGCATTCACAGTCACAGCTCAAACAGCATCCTTCAACCTTCCAGCAAAATGACAGCTTTATATCCTAACACCTCCTCTTGCTCTTGGCTCTTGAAGATTCTCCTGGGGGAGAATCTAGCTGGCCACAATATACTTTAAAGATGTAAATTTCAGGCAGTTTTAAAATCTTCATGGTGTCAATGTCACTAGGGGATCCTCCTTAAAAAGGCCTAGAGTTTTAGATCATAAATTGCTCACAAACAAAATATTGTTATGTGTAATTTTTGGAGAATTTATTCAAATAGAGAACCAAAACGGGTCAAAAATAACCATGGGACCAACCAAAGTGAGCTTTCCATTTTTAGTGTGCATGAAATAAATGCAGCATGATATTTAGATTGCAATCTGAGATAAGGTTCCAGAGCCAGTTCCTCATTCAGTGGGTAGAGTTCTATTAAGTTTCAACTGCTGCCGTGGTTTAGCTGGAGCCAAAAAGGGCTCAAAAGACTTCCAGGGAGAGATAGGTGGTCAGTTAAGCTCTGGCTGGCATGCCCACTTTGCTGAACAAAAGGTCCCTATGCAAGGTCACTGCATAATGAGCCTGGTTCAGCTGGAAATACATTTTCAATGGCTTCTGTCCCAGTGCAGAACAAAGGGGTGAGCTCAATTCAGGTCAACACTTTATAGCATCCTCATTTGATGAGAAAGATCATTTTTGTCACTGACTACCAGCACAGTCTCCCTGCTTGTGGGAAGAAGCATTTTTGATCCACTTGGCCTAGGTGGTGATGTCAGGCCCCCATGCAGAGCTAAATTAGCATCTCTGCTTTGAGATTTGTTGCATATTTATTTGAGCAACACACACAAGTAGATCCCCATGTCTCTTTCTCTGTTCCATTCTCTTTTTCCCTCTAGTCCTTTGGAAGCATTTAAAAACCTAGACATTTCAAAATGAGAGAGAGTATGTATTTTTAAATTTTCAATAATTATTTAGCCTGATTTTATTTTATTTTATTTTTATATTTAAGGTGTACAATTTGATATTTTGATGTATATATACATTGTGGGGAGAAAATACATCACAATGGAGTTAATTAACATATCTTTGTGTATCACTCACCTTGTTACCATTTTTTTTTTTTAGCTCTGCTTTATTCATGCTGATCGTTTTCTTTTTTTTTCCTTTTTTTTGTGGTGAGAACACTAAAATCTACCAGCTTAGCAAATTTCAAGTCTACAATACTTGTATTGTTAATTACGTTCACATGGCTGTATATTAGATCTTCAGAACTTATTCATCTCACCTAAATGACACTTTGTATCCTTTGAACAATATCTCCCATTTCCCCCTCTTCCCAGCCCCTGGAAACCACCATCTCTATTTCTTTCAGTTAATCTGGCTTATTTCTATTCCCTTTTCAGTGGCCCAAACCCTCTTCATTACCACTGTCCAACAGAAATCTCTTTAGTGATGATACGTTCTGTATCTATGTTGGGTGATGTGGTGGTAGGCACTAGCCACAGGTACGAATCTAGGACCTGAAATGTGGATACTGCAACTGACTGTTAACTGAACGCACCGTTTTTTCTATCATTAGAATATTTTACAAAAGCTAATATAGAAGCTTCAATTTTGTTGAAACAGCAACCTCAGTTCTCTACTTGGTGAGTCTGGAAAGATCTAAGTGGGAAGATACAAGGTCAATTGAATAATTTACTTATTCTTGTGTCTTGCATATTATGATAAATTTATACTCTTTCCTCTTAAAACAACACATTTAATAAGATGGCCTATCTCCTACAAGTGCTGGAAATTTGTTCTTACTCTTCTTGAAAATATTGAGGTGAGGATGGGAAAATACTTCCCCCATTGATAACCTTTAATTCTTGTGCTATGCCTTTATTTGAGCTAAATTTCCTATCCCCAAAGCTGAGATAATAAGGTAAACTGTTAGTTTAGATTCATTGCCTGCTATACACGTATATTGTCATGCCTTAATTATTCACCCTAAAATGTAGCCATGGCTTCTTCTATAGTTTGTTCATTCATGTTTTTTTTTTAATTTTAAAAAATTCTTTATTAAATCATAACTGTGTACATCAATGCATTTATAGGGTACAGTGTGCTTTTTTGATATACAATGTTGGTTAGTACTTCCAGCTCAAAAAGAACAGGAATATTTTGTAGTGTGGAGATGGAGAGGAGCAAGTACCAAAAATCTTAATGATTATCTCTGGACCATACTGTAAAAGCACCAGCAGAAATAGTAATGTAGTCAGCATTACTAAATTTCAGTGATTATAATTCCTGAAGCTCATCAGCAAAAAAGAAGAAAAAAGTGCTATGCAAATTTTCTTCTTTCTGTTCTTATTTCCCTTTCCCAGCAAAAACATTGTAAATTGCTAAAAGTCTTCTGGTGACTTGTCATATTTGGCACTAGTTTAATTGGTTTTGGCAATTGTATTTTCGTGACTCATAAGAGAATACTTTTAGTTTCTTTACTAACAGATGTAGCTGTGCCTGTGCTAAAAGCAATGACAACAATGTCACAAGGTTATAAAATTGCAGGAATTTGCTGCTGGTGGTCCAAAAAAATAAACTTGTATGAAAGGAGAGTCATGAGAAGATAAGACTTAAAATAATCATTTTTATGAATGTTTAGTCATAAAATATCTGATCTTTTGTCATTTGTTTAAATGACATTTGTTGAAACTGAGAATCTGTACAAGGCAGATTCTATAACAAGAGAGAAACCACTAAATTTTAAATCCAATGTGTTTGCAATTATCATATTTCATTTGTACCAGTGCTCTTGTTTCTTGTTCAGGAGAAGTGTTTCTAACATCCCTAAAAAATTCAGGTGATATCCTACTCACATTTTGCTTCTCTAAAACAATTTCTTTTTGAAAATTTATGTGCTATATTTTAAGCCCTTAAAATTATCATTTCCCCTTGCATCATCTCAACTACATGAGATACTTTCATTTGAAACATGACATATTTGTGCAATAAATGTCTGAGTGCCTATGTGTCTGCCACAGCAGCACCTGCTCTCTGAGTACCTGAGAAACTGCTCTGAATAAGTCTCTGGACTCAAGCAGCTTCCGGTCCAAAAGGAAAAGAGGTAAGAAGATGCTTGTGCTTATAAAGAGCTGTACCATATGCTGTGCTAATGTCATGAAGCCAAGATTCATTAATGTGGAATCTTCTGTGTCCCAGAACCAAGCAGGATTTTGGTCTTTGCCGGTTCTGCTTTGCCTCCATGCCAGTTTTTCAGGGAGGTTCTGTCTTTGCTAGCCTCATGATGGTTCGTTGTGCTTTCAAATAAACAGAATGGGGGGAGAGAGACTGAAAACATGTACAAGGATCTTTTCCGGGATCAATTCCTCGGTTTCACCATTATTTAAAAGAAATCCACATGGTGGGCAAAATAGAAAGACACTCAAAAAAGATGTTGAGAGGCTAAGCCATGACACATAAAAACAGATAAGCAGGTTGCAGGGACCAACTTAACTGCAGCTAAAAGCCATGTCCATGACCACGTCCCCCTGACCTGGGGTCTGGGACTAGAGGCAGAAAGAGGTTTGTTCATCCTCATCCAAGCTCCTGCTAATCTGTGGCCCAGAGAGGCAATCACAGTATCTAACGGTATATTTCCTGGAGCTTAGAGCATTCTGTTTGTTCCAATGCCGTACGTAGGTATCAGCATGTGGTGCTCAAGTATGTGCTATGAAAAGCCCAGCCCAGGCCTTTTCACCATCTCAGCATAAGACCTGAGCATATGCATACAGAGGATCAGACCCATCTATTTAGACCAACACACACACACACACACACACACACACACATTCATGCACATCTCCTAGGAAGCAAAAAAAAATAAATAAATAAAATAAAAAATTCAAATTTAGGAGAAAGATATCTTTTAACTCTATAAGGGTATATAGTTCTACTTAAGTTACTAAATTTAACTCTAAACTCTCAATATGGGACATCTAAATTAAGATTAATGGAGACTTATAGATTTTCCTAGAATTATGATTGATCACTTGTTTTAAGCATGCAACCAAGGAACCCATTCTGGTCATTTTACCCAGGCAAAATTTGCTCAAAAGATTAAAAGATGTCTCCACTTTTAGAAACAAAAGAACTGTTAGAAAATTATGTTTTTTAGCATACAAACTTTTTAAGAAACTAAAACCAATTCCTAAAACAGATGCTCTTATTGACTGAAAAAATAGTACATATGCATGTAATAAAAATTCAAACAGCATAGAGTTTTTCAAATGAGAAATTCTTCCTCTCTTACTGTTTTCCACAGTGACCACTTGTAAATATTTTTCAAAACCATTTTGTGCTGTTATTGTGGTCAAAGACAATAACATAAATTTGCCATTTTAATACTTTAACTGTAAAATTAAGTGGCTTTAATTATATTCATACTGTATTACAACCAACACCACTATCTTTTTCTAAAAATTTTTCATTACCCTAAGCTAATGCTGTCTCAATTAAGCAATAACTCCCCTAGTCCTTTCTTGCTCTAATCCCTGGTAACCATTAATCTACTTACCCTTTTTATGAATTCATCTATTCTAGATATTTCAATACAATACAGTAGAACATCTGTAAGTTGACCACCCAAGGGATTGTAACTAACTGATCAGCATTGGGAGGTGGTCCACATTAGGAACTAGGCCTATTTACTGATAGGTACATGTGGTGCATGTCCAGTCTATGAAAATTAGGTCAAATTAAGGAGGTAGTCAATGTAGGGAGATGGTCAATTATGGAAGTTCTACTGTATTTGTTATTTTATGTTTGGCTTATTTCAGTTAAGGATATGTTTACAAGGTTCATCCATGTAGTTGCATGTGTCAGAACTTCATTCTTTTTTATGGCCAAATAATAGTCCATTTTGTGTATATACCACATTCTGTTTATCCATTCATCTACTGATGGACCTTTCCTCCTTTTGGCTTTTGTGAATAATGCTGCAATAAATATTGGCAAAAAAAGAAGTGTCTGGTCAAGTCACTGTTTTTATTTCTCTAGGATACATACCTAGGAGTAGAATTGCTAGGTAATTCTTTATTTAGTTTTTGAGAAAATAAACTGCCTCAGTAGCTATACCATTTTTCATTCCAATTGGCAATGTAGGATTTTAATGTCTCCGCATCTTTTCCAGCACTTGTGATTTTCTTTTATTATTATTATAATCATCCTAGTAGATATAAAGCAGTATCTTATTGTGATTTTCAATTCAATTTCCCTAGTAACTAGAGATATTGGACATCCTTTCATGTCCTTATTGACTGTTTATATATCTTTGTCGATATGTCCATACGACAAAAGTCATTTGCCCACTTGTGAGTTGTCTTTTTATTGTTGAGTTTTAGGGGTTCTTTATATATTTTAGATATTAAGCTCTTATCAGATACATGATTTGCAATTATTTTCTCTCATTCTGTAGGTTGTTTTTCACTTTCTTCATAACATACTTTAATGTATAAAAGTTTTTAATTTTGTTGAAGTAAGTTTATCTCCTTTTTCCTTTTGCTGCTCATGGTTTGGCATCATATCAAAGAATCTGTTGCCAAATCTAAACTCATAAACATTTATCTCTATGTTTTCTTCTAAAACATTTGTGGGTTTAGGAATTATATTTAGATCATTGGTCCATTTTGATTAATTTTTATATTCAATATAAAATTGTTAATAATTGGAAAGCCATCTCATTTCCATGGATCAGAAAACAGTATTGCTAAGAGGGCAATTGCACTACAAATGGATTAAAGATCTGTATTAAAACCCCAGTTGGCTTCTTTGTAGAGATTGGCAAAGCTGATCTTAAAATTCGTATGGAAATGAAAGGGGTCCCAGAAAAGCCAGAATAATTTGGAAAAAGAACAAAGCTGGAAGATTTACAGTTCTCTATTTCAAAACTTAGTGCAAATGTACTGCAATCAAAACAGTATAGAACTAGTGCAAGGATAAATGTATAGGTGAATAAGACGCAATTGAGGGTCTAGAAATAAATCAATGCATCTATGGTCAATTTATTTCAACACAAGAATCAAGACCATTCAGTAAGGGAAGAATAGTCTTTTCAACACATAGCTGTGGGACAACTTGATAGCTTCATGCAAAATAATGAAGTTGGATCTTTACCTCATACCATATGCAAAAACTAAGTCAAAGTGAATTTAAAATAACCTAAATGTAAAAGTCAAAACTCTAAAACTCTTAGAAGAAAACACAGGTTAAGTCTTGGTGAACTTCAATTTGGCAATGATTTTTTAGGTATGATGAAAAGTACAAACAATGAAAAAAATAGACAGATTGGACTTTACAAACTTTTGTGCTTCATAAGTCACTATCAAGAAAATGAAAAAACAACCCACAGAATAGGAGAAAATACTTGCAAATTATATATCTGATAAGAGACTTGTATCTAGAATATATGAATAAGAGTGGCAACTCAATAATAAAAAGATAATCCAGTTCAAAAATGGACAAAGTATCTGAATAGATATTTTTCCAGAGAAGATATGCCAATGACCAAAAGCACATGGAAGCGTCACTAGCCATCAGAGGAATTCATATAAAAACGCTCATGCCTGTAATCCCAGCACTTGGGAGGCCAAGGTGCGTGGATTGTTTGAGCTCACAGGTTCCAGACCAGCCTGAGCCAGAGGGAGATCTTGTTTCTAAAAATAGCTGGGCATGGCAGGCGTCTGTAGTCCCAGCTACTTGGGAGGCTGCGGCAAGAGAATTACTTAAGTTCAAGAGTTTGAGATTGCTGTGAGCTACGATGCCATAGCACTCTACTGAGGGTGACAAAGTGAAATTCTGCCTCAAAAATAATAATAATAATAAAACTGCAAGGAGATACTTTATATCTACTAAAAAGTCTAAAATCAAGAAGTCTGATAATAACAAGTGTTGGAGAAGATGTGGAGAAATTGGAACCCTTATACACTGCTGGTGGAAATGTAAAATGGTGCAACCACTTTAGAAAACAGTTTTACTATTCCTCAAAATGTTAAACAGAGTTATCATTTAACCCCCCAAATCCACTCTTTGTTATATGCCCAAGAGAAATGAAAGCCTATGTCTACACAAAAACTTTTATGTGAATGTTTATAGCACCAGTAATCATAACAGGTAAAAGGTAGAAAAAAAACTCACTGTTCATCAATTGATGAATGGATAAACAATGTATAGTATGTCTATACAATGGAAAATTACTTGGTAATAAAAATAAATGAAACATTTATACATGGTTCAACATGGAAGAATATTATGCTAAATGAAAAAAGATGGTCACAAAAGACAACGCATTATATGATTCTACATGAGATGTATAGACTAGCAAATCTATAGAGAAAGAAAGTACTCTAAATTACTGGTTGGCCAGGGACAGGTAGGGGTGGGGAGATAGATGGGAGAAGTGATTGCTAAAAGGTAGAAGGATTGTGTGGATGATTTTTTAAAGTTTCAAAATTGATTTGTGATGTGTACACAACTGAGAATATACTAAAATCCATTGAATTGTATACTTTATACGATTAATTTTATGATATGTGAATTATATATCATGAAAGTTGTTGCAAAAAATGATATCCTTATATATGCTTTACTTGGATGAATATTCAGTTCAACTTAAGTCATTTTGAGGTGACTTTGTCTAAAAAAGGACAATAACTAATGTCCTCCACAGAAATTGGAACAATTTACATCCCCACCAATGGACAAGGATGCCTCTCCTTTACGCTGGGCATGCTGGTATTTATGGCTGGCATCAGTTCTGAGTGGAACTAGCTGTTAGAATATTTTGAATCCTCTCCTAGCCTATCTTCAATATCAGCAGATTTTCCATATTCTTGCAAAACTGAAAAATTGGAAATGATTTGATTGAATTCCTTTTTTATTTATTTATTTATTATTATTTTTTTAATTATAGATAAAAATATGCACCATAGATGTGGCCCAACCCATTATCATCCCTCCACCCAAATCTCCCTCCTCCCTTCCCCTTCCTTGGTTCTTTCCCCATAGTCTTGTGGTATAGTTGGGTTATAGCCTTCATGTGAAAGCTATAGTTTAGCTTCATAGTAGGGCTGAGTACATTGAATACTTTTTCTTCCATTCCTGGGATACTTTGCTAAGGAGAATATGTTCCACCTCCATCCATGTAAACATGAAAGAGGCAAAGTCTCCATCTTTCTTTAAGGCTGCATAGTATTCCATGGTATACATGTACCACTATTTGCTAGTCCATTTGTGGGTCGATGGGCACTTGGGCTTCTTCCATGACTTAGCAATTATGAATTGGGCTGCAATAAACATTCTGGTACAGATGTCTTTGTTATATTGTGA
>CAUYPK010056412.1:0-11473 GCA_963574355.1 Loris lydekkerianus | reverse complement strand
TGACCATGTAGTGTCTGTAATTCTTGGGATCAAGGGTTATGGTCAAAGATACTAAGTGGCCTTTTCTGCTCACTTTAGCTGATGTTCATCAAATATTTGGACCCAAACCCTTTTTAGCCCTTCATTCGTAGACAGAGAAATCTCTCCCTTTTATGCTTTATTGATTCTTTTAACGTTTGAGTTTTCTGGCACTAGAATGACAAAATAGGTTAGATTTTGTACAGCAGTTTGATTCAAGCTGCATCACAGTTGACAGAACTAGATATTTCAAGGACCAGTTTTGACACTTATCTCAAAACATCCATTTGAGAGAAGCTTACATGTGTACTATGCCTGTCTCCAGCCTCATTTTGGTTAAATCTTTACAGGTCTTAAGCATATCTACTTTGCTTTAGCCAACAAAAAATTGTAGTGTTTTTAGATGATAAAAATGTTTGTTGTTTGGTTTGTTTTTTGTCTGTCTATGTGCTTGTGTATGTGTATTTTTGAGGTATGGTTTCTTATGTGGTTCAGGCTAGTCTTTCAAGGCCTCAGTCTAGATCATAGAAACCTCAAACTCTAGGATACAGACAATGTTCCTGCCTGAGACTTCCATTTGTCTAGGACTACAGGGGCCTGTCGCAATGCCAGTTAGTTTTTCACTTTTTAATAGAGACAGGATCTGACACATGCTCAGTTTATACTCAGCATCTCCTCATTGAAGAACTCCACTCATCTCAGCCTCCAAGAGGGCTAGATTTATAAGTGTGAGCCACCAAGTTTGTTTATTTTCTCTTTCTTGGTTTTGATTTCTCTTTTCCTCTATTTACCCCTCCCTGACTTTATTCTCTCTTCCTCTAATTCTGTCTCTCTTATTCATGTCCTCTCTCCATTCTTTCCTTTTCTTCATCCCTTTCTTTCCAATATCTATCTCACTTCTACACCTTAAGAGATACTTGTGTAGTAATAAACAAATAAAGTATACAAGTGATCCCTGAATGTGTAGTGTTGATTTTTTAAAATATATTTTTAATTAAATCATAGCTGCGTACATTGATATGGTCATGGGGCATCATACACTAGCTTCACAGACCATTTAACACATTTTCATCACCATAGTTAACATAGCCTTCCTAGCATTTTTCCAGTTACTTTCCCAAGACATTTACATTCCACATTTACTAAGTTTCACATATACGCTTGTTTATTGTGCAGCCTTAAAGAAAGATGGAGACTTTACCTCTTTCATGTTTACATAAATGGAGCTGGAACATATTCTTCTTAGTAACCTATCTAGAGAATGGAAGAAAAAGTACCCAATGTACTCAGCCCTACTATGAAAATAATTTAGGGCTTCTACATGAACGCTATAACCCAGTTACAATCTAAGAATAGGGGAAAGGGAAAGCTAGAGGAGGGAGGAAGGAGGTGAGTGAAGGGAGGGGTACTGCTATAATTTTTTTTTTTTTTTTTTTTGAGACAGAGCCTCAAGCTATCACCCTGGGTAGAGTGCCATGGCATCACAGCTCACAGAAACATCCAACTCTTGGGCTGAAGTGAATTTCCTTTCTTCACCTCCCAAGGAGCTTGGACTAGAGGTGCCTGCCACAATGCTTAGCTACTTTTTGGCTGCAGCCATCATTGTTGTTTTGGCAGACCAGGGCTGGATTTCAAACCACCAGCTCAGGTGCATGTGGCTGGCATCTTAGCCACTTGAGCCACAAGCGCTGAGCCTAGTCTTGATCTTTATACTTGTTATGAATAAATTGTGAAGTGTGTGAATTATATCTGAATTGAGTAGTTATTTTTTTAATCTATGTGCTGTTATATCTGAGGAAAATGGAGAAAAACTTTCACAAAAGCATAAGCATGAAGGAGCACTGTAGCTCACTTCTGTAATCCTTGCAATTTCAGACGCTGAGGCAGAAACATCACTTGAAGCTAAGGGGTTCCAAAGCAGAATTAGCAACATATTGAGACCCCACTTGTCTAAGAAATAAGTGCAAAACTTCCCCAGAAGTGGTGGCATGGGCCTCATTCTTATCTGCTGAAAAGGATAAAGTCAGTAGGTTTATTTGAGGTAAGAAGCTTGCATTGCCTTGAGCTATGATGATACCACTATTTTTTTCTAAAGCAAAGGGGGTAACACAGTCTAATATCTATAAGATATATATCGTATAGGTGCAGGAAAAGTTTGATGGCATACACTTATTTATACATGTATTTCAAGAGAGATTTATTACCAGTATTGTCAGTCTAGCTCAATATGGGAAAATCAACTAATAGAATGCACTAAATTAATAGAATCAATAAGAAAAACCACACGGTCACATTAACAGACACATAAAAAGCTTTCAACAAACACAACATACCTTGTTGATAAAATCTTTTCAAAATCTTAGATGAGAAGAAAACATCTTCAGGACTACTAATGAGATTTACACATGATTAGATACCTGTAACATACTATAATCACACGATGGAACAATTTTCAACAATCAAAATGAATAAAGTGCACGTTTGTGATACAATAGGAATGAAACTTAAAATTCTTATGATATGGCCAATTACAAAAGACCACACAGAGCATAACTGAACTTAAGAAGAAAACATGTAGGCAAGGCCAATGACTGCTAGGAGTAGGGAAGAGGTGGGGGAGGTGGTGGGGAAGATAAAAGTGACTTCTAGTATGTATTGATGTTATTTGTATGAGGGTAGAAAAGAGTTCTAAAATTAAGATTGTGATAATAGCTGTACAATTCTGTAACTATAACGAGAAATACAGAATTGCACACTATCAAAGAGTGAACTACTTATTCCAAAAAAGCTACTTAACAATGTTTTTCAAAGATTGAGGTTCTCAAAAGACTCACAGCATAAAAAGTACCCAGGTAGTGAGAGTGCCTGAGAGAGCATCAACCATATTTCCATGCTCACACACAGACTACAGTAAATGGACATGGAGGGGACATTGATCCATCCTAATGATGTTTTCATTTTATTTTTAATTAAAACAGAGTCTGACTCCTTCCCCCTGGGTAAAGCATGCCAATATCACATATAATAACAACAATCTCAATCTCCTGGGCTCAAAAAGTCCTATTGCCCTAGCCACCTGAGCATCTGAGATTTTGAACCAAGTAGAGTTAATTTGAACCATTGGCTTCTGCCTCTCAGAGTGTTAGAATTACAGGTGTTAGCCACCACTCCAGACCTTGAAGTTGGGATGTTATTCAAATTATGGTTTGTGGCCAGTGGTGTTACTTCATGTCTGTCATCTTGGTACTTTGGGAGGCCCAGTCAGTTGGATTGTCTGAGCTTCTGAATTGTAGAGCAACCTGAGCATGAGTGAGATACCCATCTCTGACAGATGAATAATGTCTGGATGTTGTGCAGGCGCCTGGAGTCCCAGATGAGGGAATAAGTTCACTTGATGACAACATTTCAAGATTGCTGTGAGCTATCTTGGCACTCTACCAATGGCAACAAAAGTCTGTCACAACACATAAATGGAGAAAAGCATTGTTAGGGGAGACTGACCCTTCATTTTTACTTTTGACCAAAAATCTAGTTTAGAAATTCTACCCTAGATTAGATTTCAACTAGGAGAAATCTTCTCATTGGTAAGTTGTTTTCCTAAAACATGTATTAGTGAAGCCTTTGAATTTTATTTAACTCTGGCCCTTTGATATCTCAGTTTCTTGTAGTCATTGAAAACTGCCCACATAGTGAATTCTTGCCTAAAATCAGGCTTTTTCTATGCACACTAAAAAATCCAGAATAAGGCAACACATGTGGGTCAGTAAAAATGACACTGACACCATATATCAAGGGTGGCAGGTTCAAACACTTTCCTGGCCAACCTGAAACAACAACAACAACAACAACAACAACAACAACAACAAATAGCCAAGTGCTATGGCAGCACCTGTATTCCCAGCTACTTGGGTGGCTGAGGCAAGAGAACTACCTAAGCCCAAAAGTTGGAGGTTGCTGTAAGATGTGATGCCACGGCTCTATACAAAGGGCAATTAAGTAAGACTCTGTCTCTGAAAATAAATAAATAAATAAATAAATAAATAAATAAATAAATAATCCAGAGCATACCCTTCACCCCTTCACTTGAGTTCATTCGTTCTGGGCCAATATTCACTTGTTCCAATCAGTCTGTGGCCAGAGACCAGACATGTCTAGGTAACCCATACCCATCAGATCGACAGACAATATCCTAACAAACCAATCCCCAACCCACTTAGTCCTGACTCATTGTTCCTCCCCACAGAAGGCACAATAAATTTCCTCCTGTAGTCCCATATTTCCTCTGTCTACTGACCTGTCCTTGTACTTTTACTCTTAGAAAATGTGCTTAGCAAATTGCCTTTTTCTTTTATTATTTTTCATAAGACAGACTCTCACTCTGCTGCTCAGGCTAGAGTTTTATGGCCTCAGCCTAGCAAACAGCAACATCTAACACTTGGGTTGAAGGATGAAATCCTCTTGCCTCAGACTCTGGAGTAGATGAAACTACAGACAAGAGTCACAATGCTTGGTCACCTTTTCTATTCTAGTAGAAATCAGGTGGGAGACTAGGGCAGAGGGTGTCTTGCTATTGCTCAGTCTTGTCTCCAACACCTGAACCGACCTTGGCCTCCCAGATTATCCAAATTTTTATTCATGTGGGCAAAATCATTGAGTTCCACTTAAGAAACAACCATATCAGAGACTTTAAGGACTGCCCAATCCCCATGCCCCAGTGACATATAGAAATTATTTCTGGACAGTTTTGCCAAATTCTGGTGGTAGGTATCACCACAATTATGCATGGAACTGTTTTTTGCTTATCAGGTTTCATTAGTGTTTGTGTATTGAATGTGTGGCCCAACATAGCTCTTCTACTTCCTATGTGGCCAAGTAGTCAAAAATTTGGGCACCCCTAGCATGGAATGCTAGGAATTTTCCAGATAGTCTGATATTTCTCATGATCATCATAGATAACTTCAGCTATGGAGTATACTAATGGATACAGTGCCTAACCATGTTTTGATAGTGGACCTGCAGTGAGACACCTACCTTCCAAAATAAGCCATTTCTTTAGAAATAAGTAAAACACCAAAGAGTAGAACTGACAATTTTGTTACATACCTGTTGGGTTTGTGAAATCACTGTCTGATATTTGGGTTCACATTCTTAGTCTACAACATCCTAGAGAAGCACTTGATATAAATCACACTCTTCTATTTGTCTACAAATCCATGACATGAATAGCAAAGAAAGGGTTGTTAAATCCCTTGGCCACAGATACAAAGAAAATTTAGAAAGAAGGTATTGGGGGAGGAGAATAGAACCCCATACTTTTCTATTAGTTTGAACCCAAAGATGAACATGGACAGCCACTACACATTCTTAGAAAGAATAAGTCTAAACTTGAAAATGGTAACTCAGTGAAACACCCTTTGTGATGCCATTCACAGTGACTATGTACTGACTTCATTATGTAATGTCCTGGGATCCATGCTTCTGGTCAAAGATACAAAGTGGCCTTTTTTTGCTCACTTGAGCTAGTGTCCCTCAAATGTTTGGACCAGGCAACTTCTTATTCCTCCATCCACAGAGAGAGATGTATTCTCCCATTTGTGCCTTATTGATCCTATTTATAGTTGAGTTTCCCAGAACTAGGTTGACACAACAGTTGAGAGTTTGCACAACAGTGTGACTTAAGATGCATCACAGCTGACAAAACTGGATGGAGTTACTTAAGTGAGAAGCTATTTCAAGAATCTGTCTTGACAGCTACCCCCAGATATCCATTTTACTGAAGCTTAAAAATTTACTATATATGATTGTAGCCTCAATGTGGTCAAAGCTTCACAGGCGTTAAGCATGTCTAGTGTCCTATAAACACCAAGGCAATTCTTGTCTTTTAAGATGATAAAAATGTGTGTTGGTACGTTTCTTGGTGTGTCTGTGCATATATCAGTGTATGGATATTTTTCAATACAATTGCCTTATGTTGCCCAGGGTATTCTTTCATTGCCTCAGTCTAGATCATAGAAAATGCAAATTACAAGATTCAGCTAATACTCATGCCTAAGACTTCCATATTGCTGAGTCAACAAGTGCCTGTCACAACGCCTAGAATTTTTCACTTTTTAGTAAAGACAGTGTCTGACTCTTGTTCATTCCATTCTCAGCATCCCCTTGCTCAAAAAATTCACTCATTGTGGTCTTCCAGAGGGCTAGGATTATAGGTGTCAGTTACAAAGTATGGTCATTTTCTCTTTCTTTGTTTCCCTCCATCTCTCTCTTTACCCTTCCCTCACTTTTCCTTCCTTCCTGCAATTCTCCCTCTCATTTGCATGCTCTCCCTGTTTTTTTCTATCCTTCATCCTTTTTTTCCCTCTATCTCTCTTTCTTCTACACCTTCAGAGAAACTTCTCAGCTGCTGAGAAGAATAAAGTCAGAAGGATCACTTGAGGTTAGCATTTTGCATTGCCTTTAGCTATGAAGTTATGACTGTATTTTTCTCAGGCAATGAGGGAAACAGTCTCAAATCCATAAGAGATATATTGTATAGGTGCAAGAAAACTCTGGTAGCATTACAAGATATTTTATAAATGTATCTGAAATAGGATTTCTTACCAGGATTGTAATTCTTGCTCAATATGGGAAAATTAATGAATATAATACACAACATTTATAGAATCAATAAGAAAAACCACATGGTCACCTCAACAGACACAGAAAAGGCTTTTGACAGAGGCAACATATCTTGTTGGTAAAATATTTTAAAATTCATAGATGAGAGGGGAACATCTTCAGGACTACTAATTGGTTTACAGATGACTGGATACATACAATGTGCTATATTCACACAATGGAATATTTTTCAACAATTAAAAGGAATGATGTGCACATTTATGCCTAGATAATTTTCACTTTTTAGTAGAGACAGGGTTTGACACTTGCTCAGTCCATTCCCAGCACTCTCTCATACAAGAACTCCACTCATCTCAGCCTACCAGAGGGCTGGGATTATAAGTTTTAGTCACCAAGTTGTGTCATTTTCTCTTTCTTTGTTTCCCTTCCTCCCTCCCTCCTTTTGCCCCCTTGCCCTTTATCATCCCTTCATCCAAGTGTTTCTCTGTCTCTCATTCACTTGCTCTCTCCGATCTTTTCTTTTTTTCATCCCTTTTTTCCCTCTATCTCTCTCTTCTATACCTTCAGAGGTCAAGACAGAAAGATCACTGGAATCTAGGTGTTTCAGACCAGACTAAATGAACAAATGAGACCCCTCATATACACCAAATAACTGCAAAATGTCCTCAGCAGTGGTGTCATTGGCCTGTACTCTTAGCTGATGAGAATCATAAAGTCAGGAGGGTATATTGAGGTTAGCATCTTGAGTTCCCTTGAAGTATGATAGTACCACTGTAATTTTCTGGGGCAAAAGAAAAAACACAGTCTCAAATCTTTAAGACATAAACTATACAGTTACAGGAAAAGTCCTTTTGCCTACAAAATATTTTATAAATGTATCTCACATGTGATTTATTATCAGGATTGCCAGTATAGCTCAATATGGGAAAAAATAAACTAATAGAACACAATACATTAATGTAATCAAATAGAAAAATCACATGGTCACCTCACCAGACACAAAAAAAAGTTTAGACAAATACACAATATCTTGTTGATAAAATCTTTTAAAATTCTTAGATGAGAAGGGAATTTCTTCAATACTATTAAAGAAATTTAGAGATGATGGAATACATGTAATGTGCATGTATAATTACATCATGTGTAATATTGACATAATATAATATTTTTCAACAATCAAAATAAATCAAACGCACGTTTACATTACAATAGGATTGAACCTTAAAATGATTATGATAAAGAACAGGTCAGTTAGAAATGACCGTGCAGAGTATGACAGAACTTAAAATAAAACAACAAAATGCAGGCCAATTGTTTGAAGTAGGAGTAGGGGGCAGGTGAAGAACATTGGTGTGAAAGATGAAAGTGACTGCTAGTAAGTATTGACCTTTGTGTTGGGGGAACAGAAAAAGTTCTAAAATTAGATTGTAATAATATCTGTACAATTCTGTGACTATACTAAGAAATTCAGAATTGCACACTTTTAAAGGGTGAACTACTTATTTTAATGTAGCTACTGAAAAATGTTTTTCAAACCTTGAGTTGCTAAAAAATAAAAGTACCCAGGTTGTGAGAATGCCTAAGAGAGAGTCAACCCTATGTCCCTACTTACACACAAGCTACTATGAATTGACATAGAAAGCACATTGTTTCATCCTAATGACATTTTTGTTTTCTTTTCTTTTTTTTTTTTTTTTTTACATACAATCTAAGTACTTCCCCCTGGATAGAGTGCCCTGATGTCATAAGACCTAACCACAGTCTCAATCTTCTGGGATCAACAGATCCTACTGCCTCAGCCTCCAGAGCATCTGGGATTACAGGTGCCTCCCTACAGTGCCCAGTCACTTTCAACATCCCACTTCTGCCTCCTAGAGTGTTAGGATTACTGGTGTGAGCCACCACACCAGACCTTGAAGTTGGAATATTTTTCAAACTACGATTGGGGGCCAGCGAGGATACTTCATGTCTGATATCTTTGCAGTTCTGGAGACCCAGTCAATTGGAGTGTCTGAGCTTCTGAATTGGAGTCCAGCCTGAGCAATAATGAGATCCTCATCTCTGAAGAATAAAAAATGACCGGATGTTGTGCAGGTGCCTGGAGGCCCAGCTGAGAGAATAGGTTTGCTTGATGACAACACTGGAAGATTGGTGTGAGCTATAATAACAAAGCACTCTACAGAGAGCAACAAAACAAGACTCTGTCTCAATACTTAAATGGAGAAAACTATTTGTAAGGGACTTACCCCTAATTTTTACTTTTTACCATGGATCTTATTTTGAAATTTTACCCCTCACTTAGATGTCAAATAGAGATATTATTTTGTCATAGGGAAATTGTTTTCCTAATGCCTGTATTAAGTTAAGCCTTTTTCTTTTATGTAACTCTAATATCCTAGATTCTTGTAGTCCCTGGAAACTACCTCCACAGTGAATTTTTGACTCACATCAGACTTTTCATATGCATTCTAAAGACTCCAGAGTATACTTTCCACCTCATCTGTTGGTATCTTTAAATAAGAACTTGTATTCCCTTGCTTCAATCACTTTGAAATCAGGCACCAGACATCACTGGACAACTCCTACCCATAAGATCAATTGACAAAATTTCAACAAATTAATTACAACCCCCCTTGTTCTGACTCACTTATTTTTCCTCACACCCCACAATAAATCTCCTCCTTTTTGTAGTGCCCTATTCCATTTGCCTACTGAGCCTAATTTTTCTCTTAGAAAGTGTGCCCAGCAAATTTTTTCTTTTGTCTTTTTCCTTTTTTTTCTTCTTTCCTTCCTTCCTTCATTTCTTTCTTCCTTCTATCCTTCTTTCCTTCCTTCTTTCTTTCCTTTCTTACTTTTCTTTAGTTATCTTTTTTTCTTTCTTTTTTTTTCCCATGAGACTCTCACTCTGTTGCCCAGGCTAGAGAGTCATGGCCTCAGCCTACCACACAGCAACATCCAAGTCTTGGGTTGAAGGGATCCTCTTGCCTCAGCCTCTTGTGTAGCTGGAACTACAGGCATGTGCCTCATTTAGCTACTTTTCTATTTTATTTATTTATTTATTTATTTATTTTTATTAAATCATAACTTTGTATGTTGATGAATTTATAGATTTTAGGGTACTGCTTCAATATACAATGTGAAATGCTTACATTGAGCCAAGTAACACTTTCATCACAATTATACTCATTTCTTAATAGTTTAAAATGTACCATTGCATCATGCACATTAGATGCGGTCCCCCCAATTACTCTTCCTTCTTCTATATACCCCTCCACTGTCTGTCCTTTTCCCTTCTACTTTCTGGAGTATAGTTATGTTTTGCCTTTTATATGAGTGTATAGGTGATTATATATTGATTTTATAGTAGTATTGAGTACATTGGATACTTTATTTTCCATTATTAAGATATTTTACTATGAATAATATGTTCCAGCTCCATCCAGGTAAACATAAAAAATGTAAAGTTTCCATCTTTTTTTATGGCTGTATAGGATTTCATGTTGTACATATACCATGATTGTTTAGTCCATCCATGGGTTGATGAGACTTGGGTTGTTTCCATGTCTTGGTTATTATGAATTAGGCTGCAATAAAAATTCTGGTGCAAGTGTTTTGGTTGTAAAATAATTTTTGATGATCTGGGTATATACCAAGTAGAGGAATTGCAAGGTCAAATGGTAAGCCAACTTTTAGTTTCTTGATTGTTCTCCCAAATTCTTTTCATAAACATCATATTAACTTACATTCCCACCAGCAGAGTTGGAAACATTCCCTTCTCTTTATATCCATGCCCACATCTGTAATTTTGGGATTTTGTGATGTGGGCTAATCTTACTGGTGATAGATGATATCTTAAAGTAGTTTTGATTTACATTTCTCTAATGATTAAGGATGATGAGCACTTTTTCATGTGTTTGTAGGTCATGTTCTTATCTTCATCAGAGAAGTTTCTGTTAAAGTCTCTTGTCCACAAAGAAATGGGGTTATTTATTATTTTCTTATTGATTAGTTTGAGTTCTCTGTAGATTCTAGTTATCAGACCTTTGTCAGAAGCATAACCTGCAAAAATCTTTTCCCATTCTGAAAGTTGTATGTTTGCTTTACTTACTGTGCTCTTGTATATGCAAAAGCTTCATAGCTTGATCAGATCGCATTAATATATTTTTGGTGTTATTTCAATTGCCTGGGGGGTCCTCCTCATAAAATATTCTTCCAGGCCAATTTCTTCAAGTCTTTTTCCTGCACACTCTTCTAGTCTTTTTAAGATTTTATGTCATAAGTTTAATTTTTTTATCCAGTAAGAATAAATTTTTGTTAATGGTGAAAGGGGGGGAGTCCAGTTTTAGTCTTCTACAGGTCTTTAGCCAGTTTACCCAGCATCATTTGTTAAATAGGCAGCATTTCCCCCACTGAATATTTTTGATAGGCTTGTTAAGATCAAATGATGATAAGTATCTGTTTTCTATTTTGTTCCATAAATCTACCTCCCTGTTCTTGTGTCAGTACCATGCTGTTTTTTATCACTATAGATTTACAATATACCTTGAAGTCTGATAATGTGATACCTCCTGATTTTTTCTTATTCCTGAGTAATGTTTTTGATATTTGAAATTTTTTCTGATGACATATGAAATGAAGTAGTATTTTTTTTCAAATTCTTTAAAATATGACAGTGGTGATTTTTTTTTCTTTATGTATTTGTTTATTTATTTATTTTTGGTGCCAGGAAGGCTATGTCAACCACTGTGATGAAAATGTGTCAAATGGTTTATGAACCTAGTGTATGATGCCCCATAATCATATCAATGTACACAGCTATAATTTAATAAAAAAAAAA